>ARYC01004810.1:0-15587 GCA_000711775.1 Oxytricha trifallax
AGTTATGACACTGCTTTGCTCAAAACATTCAAGAAACTCCACTTTCATGACCAAAGTCTTCAAACCTGCTTTATAAACACATACTTATGACCAATACGCGAAGTAAGAGCTATCATCCTGATTTCATTGGTTTTTATCATAATTCTTAGAGTATGCTTGCTGAGCGATGAACTTTTTTATTAGTCTCAATTTTGTGGTTGATATGACTTTGAGTGAACAGGAGCTCAATTCCAGTAGTTGATCAAAGTATTAGAATTGTGATGAGTATGTTTTTGCAGCTTAAATTAGGCTTCTTAGTGATGAATCCACGAAATCGCGATTTATCAATAATCATAGCATACATTTATGAGTAGCATTCAATTAGTTTCTATCGCAGTCAAGTCAACTATGACCTTGTGAGAAGTATGATAAATTTTGAACTAAAGCAGTATAAGCAGCAGCACCTCTCACTAATTGAAAACTTTTGAGTGATTTCTCGATTTTTAATAGAATTGATTTCGAATAAGGTTTGCGTAAAATTGATCGAAGTTAGGAATGAACCAAATAGGGTTTGTAATTTTTGCAATAAAATTGGGAAGTCAGTGTTGGTTTCCATGTTTGACTTCAACTGTAATAATAAACTATAAAATATGAATTAGAGATTATAATAATGCAGTAATTTATAATTAATCTATTTGTTTTAAAACGTAAATCGCTTTTTAATTGAGAGAGGTTTTATTTTAATTACAGTATTAGTAGCAGCAGTAATAGCAACAGCAATAGTAGTTGCAGTAGTATATATGATGCAAGAATTATAAGCTCTAATAGAATTTATGTTTTAAGGTGCAATACTAAGATTTGAGAAGTATCTCAAACAAAGCCATATCTCATAGTATGAATCCATTTCTTGATGCTGAATGCCAGAGTCCTCGAAAAAATCAGTCTGCGCTCCTGTGTCATGATTTTTTGATAATGTCTGGATGGCGGCTTGACTCAGTGGCAGCTCGAAAAGTTGTTAGGTTATCATAGTATATTGACTTAGCGTTGGCTATGTAAGTATTGCTGCTGCTTGAGGTTCTTTTTTATGTATGCAAACAACTATTCGATTGGGTTGAGCCAGGGCGAGTATTCTGCGTTGAAAAGAACATTGACTTTGAAGCGACGAGCAGTCGCAAGCATCTCTGAATATTTATGAATTATCGCATTATCCATCAAGAGCACCACCTTCTTATTGCATAAATCTTTGTCAGTTCTTATACTTCTTAGCGTCTGATAGATAAAGTTTTCGAATAGTACTGAATCGAATCCTCCTTCAATTATTTGAGTCGATACCACTCTATCAACTGCAATTGCAGCTATCAGACTCATAGAGTATTGCTATCTCTTAACTATTTATTTTTCAATCGACAACTGCCTTGCTTTCTAACCATAATTACCTAAATTGGCAAGCATTTCCTTTTGATATTGTGAGATTGGTTTGTAGTTTAAATTAAGCTGGCTTTGATCTGACAACAATGCTATGGGTTTGATACCATCCTTTGATTCTTCAAGTTGGCTCTGATTTGGCATTTAATAGTGTCATACCTCATTAAGAGAGGGGGTTGAATAAGTTTTTAGAACGATAACAGAGTTGTCATCAATAATAGTTGATTGGAAGTATGCATAATGATTTGGAGTCTAAAGTTAGATATGTTGATTTTGTGGATTCTGGAACCATGCAACCTTGAGATATCTTCAAGGTGTCTTCATCTGGAACCATACAACCTAAGTGCTGAATCCTGTAATGTAAGAGCAGATCCATACAACTTGTATTCATACAACCTGGATCCATACATCCTGGAATCATACAACATGGATCTATACAACCTTAGCGCGGATCCGTGCAACTCTTGATTGGAACCATGCAACCCAAGAGATATCTTCAGGGTATCTTCATCTAGCATGGTAGTTTAAATCATCGAATAATTTTCAGATATTACTTTTCGAATTGCATCTCTCTCGCTCTTAATGCTATCAAAGATAAGTAATCGCTCCGACTCAGTTCAATAGAATAGTTTATCAAAGTCAAGTATAGAACCAACATATCATAGACTATCAACATGCACCAACCATCAACTTGCAAATTCAACTTCTTGTACTTACTCTCATCTATATTCGAGTTGCTTAAAACTGAGAGCGATAGCTTTCTAGGAGTTAGCTGAATCACTTCTCTCTATCTCTAACTTAACAAAGACCTGCTTGATTTCTTCAAAGTCGATTGCAACTTTAGTTTTGATACTCGGTCGATCAATGGCGTGAGCTCTGAATGAATTCGTTTAATCTGTTCATCATCCGAAGCGACTTTCTTGACAGTGCTCTGCAACTTCAAATTTCAAAATTTCTTCAGAGTACTCGATTAGTTTTGGGCACTGTCTTCCACTTCAGGAATAGGAGATAAATTTTTATTTTCCCAATGTCTGTCTTGCTTTCAAATTCTATCGAGGAGGAGTATGTAAAATGGCTGACTTCTATAAGTTGTTCAATCAAAACTATGATCAAATGGCTTACTTTAGAACTGATAGATGATTTTTCAGATTTCAACAAAATCGATTGTTTAGCCAACTTATTTAAACTACTGGTGCTAGAATGTAGTCTTGAGATTGACTTTGCCTTAAGTGTTCTTGATAAATGCTGGATACTTGCTTATGAATCGTTGTTATCATCTTGCACTGAAATATTTTAAGAGCTAATTTCAGCTAGTGGAAGGCTAGATTTTATATATGAGATTGCATTTAACTCTTTCTATGATCCTGAAGAATACGATTCATTCAATTTCTTTCCAAGCAGCATTCCTCCATACTGCAACTCCTTATCGCACGCGATGATTCTCCTATACCTCTTGGTTGCAATCATTTTACTATCGTTAGTCTTCCTCTTACCCAAGATAATCTTCTAATTTAGTGCCCACTGCTTAAGGGGTAAGTAGTCTGATCTGAAGTTGCTTTCATCAACTGATATTATTACTGCATCCTCTCTTAAGAACTATGATAATAGTCGACTCACCCATAAGCGCTTGCTATTATAAGAAGGATCTCTATATTTAACATTCGCCGCCTCTGTCTTACCAAACTTCAAATAAAACTACTCTTTGAGAATTTTATGAATTGTTGAGATGCAAGGCACTTTGAATGTATACTTTAATGGCAAGCTCGTTTTCATTTCTTGCAATCGATTGTGAATATTTCTTCCAGTGCACTGATAAATCCCAACTTCTTCGATGCATTCGCCAACAGCAGCAACCAGCTGCTCATTATCTCTCTCCCTTCTCTTGCCAGATTTTTTGGTTTTTAAGGATGCAATACTTTGGTTTTCAACTCATGCTTAAACTTCTCAACAGTTCTTGATACAAACTCTGCTGTCACTCGCAACTTCTTAAAAATTTACTTTGGCTTCAACTAATCTTCCATATACATTCTTACTATCTCAAGTCGCTTATGTGCAAGCTGCTTCTCGAGGCTTTAAATAGGTATTGCTTTCTTAAAGATGATTAGAGTTTAGCTGCTTTGAATTTTAAATCAGAGATAGAAATCCAGTTTGAATCAATTGCGTTGATTGCTTATCTTTAGTAGATCCAGATATCTAAATATAATTTGGATTAGAGTGATTCTTAAATTTTAGATTATTCTACTTACCAACTTTGATTTGCGAAAATTATTTAAGAACTGCTCAAGGTATTAGCAGAGTGAATCGTCGTTGAGCAAGCTCTTCAAATCTATAACATCTTTCAAATATGCATCGATTCCTTCTAATGGCATCTATATAATTAACCCTCCTTATAAGGAATCCTCTTGAGGAGGAATCTCACCAGAGTTGAGCAGAGTTCCAGTATTGTATGAATATTTTGCAGGAGCAACCACTTGCACGAAATTCTTTCCTAAAACCACAGGACCCCACTTTGTAATTTGCTTATCTTAAACCTTGATTCAACTTTGCTTAATTTTTTGAAATGAATGCTGGCTTAGATGATCGTCGCTGACGATCGAGTGTTGCGATAGCTCTTGCAAAGATGGCGATAGTTATTCAGATTGCTTGCTTGATTTTTTGGATCTCTGAGCTGCGTTCATTTTTATTTTAATTTTAATAAATCTAAATCACAATATCTATGAATATTCTTTAAAATAATAATATATTTTATTAAAATGAGTTATCTTCACTCTAATGCTAGAGCCTGCTGATGTTTCTTATTATAAGATTTACTTTCCTATGGTATTTAGTTTTGAATCGACATCGATTACTCAAATATAAGAAATGTATGGTAGAGCGCAAGCGCTTTTTCAATTCTTTTAAATACCCTGTTCACTATTCATAAAGTGGTCAACACAAAGCTAAGATGTTTGAAGGATCTATGTTGGCATTTTTGTTGATGTGCGATGATCTATGGAGCATGTGTATCAATACAGTCTTAACGAAGCTTTACAATTCAAAAGACTCTCCTCATAATGATGTGATGCATATCATTTAGAAGGCTTACTCTTGCTTTGTTACTCAACCTTCAAAAGCTGCATAATTGTAACTCAAGAATTATAAGGGGAAAATTTCTAAAAACGATTATGAAATATTGGGAACTCGATACTCAGATTATGATGAATTTAGGAAAATGGTAGTTCCTCAATGCTAAATCAACAAGAAGAGTTGCACTATGTCAACAATGCTATCTTTTAAGACAAGAAAAACATCATTAATGTGTACAAACGAAAGGAAAAAGATAATGAGGAATCTTCCATGATGAAATTTGATCAAACTTTGAAAAGCTTGCTCAAGGTCACAGAAATTGAATTGAAAACAGTGTATGCTTAATTCTAAACTATTTATGATGCTCACATTAAGAACAGAGAAGCTTATGAGCAAAGAGTTTTTGCAAAGTTGCAAATAGATCCTTCAGTTAAGAATAAGAAAAAATCAAAGAAAAAATTATATGCCAAGAAAAATCAAAATGTCACTACTCCTCATACAAACATACCACCACTTCCAAATACACCACCACTCAATTCTATCAATGAAATTCAAGAAGAAGAAAAGGGTGATGCTTCCAACAACTAAGAAGTTTATGAGCAGCAAAATCATGTGCAATTGTACTATAGTTAAATGCACGATTAGACATGCCATTAGCAAATTTTAAATTTTTCACACAGCAGCGTTTGAATGACATCCACAATCAGTTTATCGCTGCATTGAGCTAAAGCAAATTCCAATCTTAATAGACCTCGTCAAGGTTTATTAGGGATCATGAGCAGTTAAGTAAAAGGTTGTTGAAGCAATACAACAAGAAAATTGTTGAAAGTGCTTGCACACCTCTGACTTACTAAGAACAGTAGGATCAAATTGAAAAAATGATGAAGGACCTTTCAAAGGATTAATAGAGCATCAACTGGTTCTTATGATTATTTCAGAGTTTTTACAAAAAAAGATCCTGTTCAACAAGCAAATTAAGTTAAATTTCAGGAGATCAGTTAAGACGCGGCTGAAAATTATATAACTTTGATGAAGCACCAATTGAAATTAGATTAAATTGAAGTCAACAAGGCCAGCTAAGGAAATGTTGCTGGAATAAATAATTTCCTTGATTATAAGGAGAAACAAAAAGTGAAACAAAAAGCAAAGAGAAAGCAACAGGATGAAGCCAAGAGATAAAGCCAGCAAGTAAATTTGATGAACTAGAACCCTAAGGATTTGAGGGTTCCTGATAATACTTTTCAAGTTTAAAAAGATAAAACTGTGACGTTCTAGTTTCTCGATAGACGTTCTAACATAGAAATGAGTGATGGCAGTGTGCTTTCCAGATCATCTGCTCTTGAAAATTATCCTGATGACCATGCATACCTAAGGTTCGAGTATGTCAAGGTCGCTCAAAAAACTATGAGAGAGTCATAACTTTACATCCTATCGAGCATGAAAACATTTGCCCTCGATTGTTATGACTATATCACTCAATAATTGGAACCTTAAGCACAGATTAAATTTTCTGGATCACCTTTCTTTGAGGAGACAAGCTACAGGCTAATTGTACACACCACACTACTTTTAAGAATAATAATTCAGCTACAAGATGCATGCATTTGAGATGCGTAGCAAGGCTATGATTTTTAATTTGAACAGTACTTTCAAAACATCTCTTATAATGGACCCAAGCAACTATTGTTATCTATCAGAAATTATGGGCTTGCTTGCAATTATCAATGATGCCCCTATGTTTCCCAATTCCACAGCTTTTGCAATGATGCTCTGTGGTTTGTTGTAAATGCATCCTCACTACTTTTTAAATGATTACTTTCTCAACCCACTAAGATTCCCTCTCATTGATGTTCTGAATTGGTGTGCGTTTCACAATAAGTCCAGGAGCTATAAAGTATCTCGCATTCAGTAACTTGATATATTTGAGGGAATCTTGTCAGAGTAGAAAGTCTTTGCATGTTTCTTAAAAGCAATAAAGCATATTTTGAAGAGTTATTTAAGAACAAAGGTACTATATTCGTTGAACTGCTTTTTAAAAATTGCAACAATAAAATTCCTCAAAGTTACTTTGTAGTTATTAGATGCGATAAGTTTGGTCAACTCTAATATATGAACAATAGATACAACAAACTAACCAAACTTCCTGTTGAAATAAAGGACTTTGATGGTAAAAATACATGGATCAATAATCTCATTCTCGAACTGACTAATGACTAGGCGGTGAGGATAGGGGGCGCGGCAGGGAGTAAGGAGTGTGTATTTTGTGATCAAGTGTGGTTGGGACTAATGCCAAAGAGACGTTAAAAGCCCAGCTATATTCTATAGGAGAGATAAGCAGACACTCGCATTCTGGCAAGAGAATTCTTTTAGAGATTTTTCAGTTGGTAAGTTTTGTTAAATTATTAATTACTATAGGTATTCCTGCAAAGAGTTGCCGTTTGCAATTGCTGACTTGAAACGCTCAATAGATTACTTAAAGACTCAGACCTGCTGTCTCACTTATGAAAATGCTAGCGACATTGATTATAGTGATGAAGACAATTAAGCAACTGAGTTCATCAATCAAAGCCCTGAAGATATTCTCTCAATCAGCAATATTTAAGAGAAGTTGACAACTTTTTCAAACATAATGAAAGACCCTTCTCATTGTGCAAGTAAGTATACTGTTTTAACTAACTAATTACCTTAGGTTTTCATTGCAATAAATTAGCTGATATTATCGATCCAAGAAGCTAACTATACGATCCCTATCAAGTTATCGACTTAAGTTTATAACTAGCTGATACCATCTCTCTCTTTACCAAGCAATCTCGCTAACTTTAAAATGGATTACAATAAAAACTATTCAACTTCGGCAAGGATTTTTATGCGATGCTGAAAGCATAATTGGATAGTTCCATGATACAGTAGAATGCCAATTTGTATTATTGGCATAGTGAAAGGTAAGATTTGTTATTATTTAAAGCATGTTATATTTAGGCTTGGAGAGATTTTAACTGATAGGAGGTAATTCAATATCGAGCAACTAAACGTTCAACTTCCTTCAGACTTAAGAGCCGCGATTGAGACCACGAAATTTATGGCATAAATCAACTTAAAAAGCTAAGCAGCCTTTGCCACCTATATAAACCAAAATTTGCATTCTCACACGCTACCAAGATGATTTCTGTGATGTGGTTTAGAATCAAATTCTCTTACCAATCGAGTTGCCTACCACAAAAAATATCTCTAAAGAAGAGTCTACTTTTCATATAAATCCCATGATATGCAAGCTTAGCAAATTGTTTCCTTATTGGTTACAAATAAAATACGATTCAGCAAACTTTAGAGTAAGTTAGTTCTCTCTAAAATTTATTTAGATCATAAACTCGTGAAGTTGGGGCTCGTGAGAGCATCCTTGGCAAGAGACTTAATAATCCTAGCGATTAATACTCTCAGAACAGGTCCAGTCAAAGTTAGTTAAGCCAAATCAAGCACGAGTCTTCTGCTTTATAGCAATATCAAAGATACTATGGGTCTCAAAACAATTAGTTTGGACTATGTAATTAGTCGCAGAAAAACAGCTTTGTTATGCAGTAAAACTACTCTTAATTGTAAACCCCATATCAACAATTCCCACAAACACCCCATAATAGAAACTCAAACATCTAGATCCAGCTGAACAATAATCAGGATTAGATTAATAATAACGCAACGAATTGCTCGTCCAAGAATATTGAACTCGTCAGACAACAGCTAAGGAGGAAACTAAGAAAATAATATGAGTCATTCTATCGGTAGCTCCTCTAGCTCATAAATCACCAGTGTGAAAAGTGATTAGAAATAAGGTTACTTACAAGGCTAAACTTCCAGAAAAAGGTTGAAGAGGAATAGCAACAGGAGATCTAGTTCTAATGAAAATTCCAAGCATTAGGATTAAGTAAACTAATAGTTAAGCATAGATGAAGCTGACTCTAACCACAGAAAAACCTAAACTGAATCGAGTCCTTCAAACAAAAGTCAGAAGAAAGAATAATAAGATAAAGAATATATCTTAGGACACTCTTAAGATGAGTAAAACTCCAAGCCAAATAATGCAAATGTTCTAGGATTGACCGACACAGACGCTCATCAAAGTGCATTATTCGCTTATCCTGAAAATCCTTCTACTCCAAACAAATTTCAACAATTAGTAGGCGATTTGATGCAACCAACTTAATAAGCCGATTAGGAGACAGAAAGCTTAGTTTAATTACGAGATTCGATTCCAGTCCCCAACTTGAATAGATAAAGCTAGAATAGCTAATAATAACTACCAAAAACCCCATATTTGACCAATCCTTGCTTTTCTAAAGTCACTTCTCCAAATCCTTACGATTCAAATTTCATTGGTTCTAACAATTAAGGTGCCCAGTTTCTGATTTAATCCCATGATCAGGGTTATGAAAATTGCAGCAATAATCTTATTTAATAACCTCTCAATCTACCATCGCATTCTCAATAGATGTTTAACAATTAAATAACTAGCAGCAATTAAATAATCTCATGCCTAATAATATATATGGAGATGGCTCAATGCTTTCAAGCGCTCATCTAAATTATTAGTAGAATGCATTCCTTTAATCCAAAATCCTTGATGATCAGCAGAGGATACAAGCTAATAATAAAGTACAATCACCATAACATAGATAAGGGACTATTTCAATATTTTCTCCATTTTCAAAGTTTTCATAAAAGAAAAGTACACCATAACAGCTTCCATAAAAAATGTTACTTCTCAAATCTGAGCAAAGCGTTGAAAATTAAGAAAATTAAATCTTAACTAACTCAGCTTTTGCACTTAAAGTAATTGCACAATAGTCACCCCAGCAGGAGAACAATTTCCAAAGTTCATTGCTAAATGGAAATGATGAGGATGATCAGAACTAGATGGAGATTTCGCCTTCTAGGCAACCAACATCATCTCCTCGATTTGCAAGCAATCAGAATTTAACTTAAGAACTTTATGAAAACTCCTTCGCATAATAAAACTAACAGGCTTAAAATTAAGGTCAATTGTAGCAGTAGGAGCAACAAAACTTGATTGAAGTGCAGTAACATTTTGAAATAGATTAGTAGCTTGAAAATGATCAGACACGTGCTGAGGAACAGAAAAGAATAGCAGAGGAGTAGAGAATTGCTGAACAGAAGCAAATGGTAGAGTTGAAGGAACTTGCAAAGTAGGAGTTAGCCGAAAATCAAAGAATTGCAGAAGAGAAGAGAATTCAATAGGAGAAAGAACTTGAAGAGTAGCAAATTGCTGAAGAGAGGAAGATTGCTGACGAGGAGAGAATTGCACACGAGAAAAAACTTGAAGAGTAGAAAGTTGCTGAAGAGAAGAGAATCGCTGTAGAGAAAGAACTTGCAGAGAAGAAAATTGTTGAAGAGAGGAAGATTGCTGAAGAGAAGGAACTTGCAGAAGAGATGAGGATTGCTGAAAAGAAGAGAGTTGCTGACGAGGAGAGAATTGCAGAAGAGATGAGGATTGCTGAAGAGGAGAAACTAGCCAAAGAAAGGCTTCTTGCAGAAGAACAGCAGCGACTTGCTTCAGATTAACTGGTGTAGTAACAAAAGTTGCAAGAGCAATAACAGTAACTCCAACAGTAAGAGCAACAATAAATCATTCAGCAATCGTAATAGATTGAAATGCCATAAACAAAGTTGACAGTTTCAAATCCTCAACTTCAGAATGATTCTCAGATTGCTAATCAAGATTCTCAATTGAAGTAGCACTTACCTCAAAGTTAGCAAGATCAAATCAAGCAAGATAGCAACTAGTTGAAGGATCAAGTTGGAGATTCAGATTCATTGAAAGAGGAGCAGAGTAAAGGAGATGAAAGTAAGGTGATAGATTAGATTCAAAAGTCTTAGCCTGGAACTCAACAGGTCTCGTAGCAACAGCAATAACTTGAAATGCTAAACGAGATTTCTTAGACCAACTTACAAGAGGAGAAGAATCATGATCAAGATGGCCAGCTGTAAGTTGAGCAACAACCTCCATAGGTATTGCAGTCCCAACAAAATCAACCCCTAGATTCCATCAACTGGTAAGCAGCAGATTAGATTCAACCTAATCCTCCCAAAGACTCTGAATAAGAACAACATTCAGATGTGAAAGAAGCTGAAGTTGTCCCTCCTAATGATTGAGATATCTGTTTCCTACTTATAATATTTCACAAGTATATTTTCCAATGTAGCTTTAGAGTTTGATTTTAGTATAACTTAATTTTGAATCAAACACTCCTTTGCCAATTTAAAACATTCTTTATTAATACATAATTATATTAAACTTAATATTGAGCTATCTTAAGACTATTATATTATGTTAATATTATTAATTATCAAACTTGCTAATGTAGCGCTCCTTCATAACAGATTCGCGAGGATAAGTTCTCACTGGAACTTAAGTGCTTCAATTCATGGAACAGTCACTTGAGCAATACACAATCGTCTTTGGCATTCAACTTGCCTTTCACACTATCAGAACCATATAAATCTAAGGTCTATTCCTGGGTGACAACTAAGAGCTTATCTAATTTGTGATAGAAATCATGAACTTCAGGTACAGACCTGCTTAAGCATAAGAGATGGGTTGAGCAATGCATTGCAAGATTAAACAAGCTTAGAATTATTATGTTGATTATTTGCATCTGTTAAGCAATATAATATGCAAAGAGGTTTATGCAACCTCGCAATTGATGCTTTATTATTAATAAGTTATTATTTTAAATCAATAATTATATCAAAGAATGAAGTCAAGCAAAACTACCAAGCAGCACTGCTTCACTTTCAATCATTCATCTAAAGCACCTGGTGGATACATCTTAGAAATATATAAGGCAAGTAATTTAGCAATGTTGATGCATTCGCAAAGTATAGGTGATCGACGAGCGATTCAAGCGCACATTCAAGTTTTAAGTTGATCCGCAAAGAGGTTTCAAGAATGTTGTAATTTTGGAGGTTGCAGAGAACGAATCAGTTGTTGCAGTAACCTATATGTGGTGCGGATATCACAACGTATGGATTTATCCATTCAAGAAGGAAGACCCATACATGCACTAAGTGTTTATACTTCTTGATCCTGAAGATTCTTCTGATGGTTGGTTCTTCAGCTTTGATAATGACAGTCTAATTCAAGTAGAGTAAGCAATTTAAATCAAACTATAGCTAACGCGCAATTTATAGTTAAATTCAAGGGAGAATACAGAAATACAATAAATAAGTATGATGCAGAAGTTAGAAAGCAGTTGACATCGCAAGAAATGCCAGAACCCTAAGAATTTGTTGGTGCAGTAACTTTCACTGTGTGATTAAGATGAATAAATAACTATTAAAGCAGTTAAGTTGCACTGGTGATTAAACCCTTTATACCCTACACTTTGTTAAATTACCCAAGTATATACTAATTATGCTTTAAAGCGCTAAATTTAATTACACTAAGTTAAACAAAATTGTCTTTATTAGCCAAAGTAGTAATTACACTTTAAGAGTGATTTATAATTGTTTAATGTTTAGTTATTCTATAATTTAAAAGAAATGCTTTTAGTACTAAATGAAAACCTCTCTAAAATTTACACTATTCTGAAACCTACATTTATTTCTCAAACTAATCAGTGATTATAAAATTATCTAAAAACTATTGAATTCCTTAAACTATCATAATCAAAATCAAACTACTTTGATTGTTTCAGACTAATTGTTTCAAAAATAATTATACCTATTTTCTAGCCTTCTACCTAACTATTGATTATTAAAATCAGAAACTAAACAAGTAACTTAACTAATAGCAACATATAATGAGTATTCTTCCATCTCTAAATGATTTTCCTGGGATTATTAGTGATTTTGATAATGGCTTCAATCAATATGAAGCTGATGTTGATCAAGCTATCTGTAATACCATGACAATATTAATAAAGTTATCTATATTAAGATTAAAAGGGAAAATGTAATAAAGAATTGGTTGCTAAAATCAATAAGTGTTACCTGAATTGAAGTAGTTTAATTAGAGAGCTCTCCTACTGAATGCGCGCATTTCGTGTTTCCAATTTAGATTCTATAAAAAAATTAAAAATAATACTTCGCCTTTAAAATTACTGCTTTGATTTGTCTTCTGATAATGATTCACTGCTTCTGATTCCTCAATTTCACTGATGCTAGAACTTACCATTTTTTAAAAGATT
The DNA here is from genome assembly GCA_000711775.1 of Oxytricha trifallax. Classification (NCBI taxonomy): domain Eukaryota; phylum Ciliophora; class Spirotrichea; order Sporadotrichida; family Oxytrichidae; genus Oxytricha; species Oxytricha trifallax. Next base: position 12,672 of record ARYC01004810.1, read on the forward strand.
AAACAAGTCAGGATGAGTTTCTTCGTGCTTCCCCTTGGTACACACCAGTGAATCAAAGCTTCCAATATCAATTGATTCAAAGATGTGAAGGTTGGCTACTGCTCAGCTAGCGTCTTCCAGTACCCACTAGTGAGAGTGATCTCCGAGCAAGAACGAATAAAAAATCTTCCAATATATTTTAAGCATTCTCACCCCCTCAATCCAGTCAAAAAAAAGCTTCCAATATCATTTAGTTGACCACCCGAAACTCATCCTAAATTAATTATTACACTATCTCGCTTATGTAGGGTTGCAGTACTACCACTCCTTTAAATATTCTAGTGGTTGACAAGCTGCGATTAAGAGCTACTTGATTTTGATTTGAGTAACTCAGAGATTTAATTTTTTATTTTTGCTTTTTGATTTTTAGTATCTCTCAATTTAGGCAATTCTAAAATATGTAAGGCCTTAGATTTTTTAACTAAATCAACTTTAGAATTAACAAGCACATATTCATTATCAATCTTAATGCTTTAAGTAAGCAACGCATTAGCTATTTAATTAATCACAACCTCTGGTTTTAAAATCATAGAATTGCTAAGATTTAAATTTAGGGAAAAATCTGGCAAAATATAATTACTGGTTTCTTCAAATTATGTAAATTTCCTATACGCTCTAGGTATCCAACCATTTGCAGTAGTAGGACCCTTTGCAATTATATCATATAGAGCATGCCTATTTTTATTTAATAATCGATTAAATTAGGAACTACTGAACTTAGAGAGCTAGAAAGCTTTGAGTGTTAAACCCGAAAGTGTAGAGATTTGTTTGAAACTTTTTGTAAAATACAACAACTTATACTCTTAAATGGAGGGTACAAACATATGCCTGCGCTGACCTAAATGCTCAGAGTAAAGGAGCATGTTTAATAATGGTATGATATAATTAGACAGAGTCTTTAATTAGCAGCAGCAAAAATCAATGAGGCAAAATTTGATTTTTTGCTCCAAATTTTGCGAATTTAATGTATGATAATAATTATTGAAATTCGCTGGCTTAAATAGGCCTGGAACCATACAATCTGGAGTCATACAGCTGGATTCATACAACTGGAGCTGTACAACTTGGATTCTTACAACCTAAGATTGAGTCTTGCATATTTTGTATCTAATGCAGCTATACAACTTTATGTTGAGCAATTAACATACGCAGCGATTTCTTAATACACTTTTGCATGAATTTTTGAGATATCTTCAGGATATCTTCCTGGAACCATACAACCTGGAGATATCTTCAGGATATCTTCATCTGGAACCATACAACCTTAGAGTGGATTCTTGCAACTTAGTATCGCTAATTCGACTAAACCACCTCATATAGAACTCTATCACTTATATATGATGTTGCTATACTCTATTGCATTGATTGGAGGTGTTGTGGAGGTATTGTGATTAGAGGTGGTAAGAAATGACAAGTTTGACTTTAGAGAGGTTTTTGACTTCTTAACCATAGTATTGCTAAGAATTTAGGTAGATTCTCAAACTAAAGACCAATTGACTTAACATACCCAACTCTCACCTAATCATGAAAAACCCATCCAAATCATCATTAATCGTATCAGAGGCATCGAAAACATCATTAGAGTTGAAGTCAGAGCTCTTAGGCAAAAATCGATGTTTCAAAGATAGATACTCAAACTGTTGGTTTGAAAGCTGTTATTAAATGTCATGAAATACTAAGAATTTTTGAAGTTTGGCCTCTTATATTCTAACCCATATACTTCAGATCAGCTTGTATTTGCATTTATATATGCATCACTGTTGTGTTGTATCATATCAATAAAGTAAGGCTCGCCAATCATAAAGTAGGCAGAGCTATAAGCAATATTATCGAAAATTTTCACAAGCCTTGAAATTTGAGATATCTTCAGGATATCTTCCTGGAACCATACAACCTAAGGGTGGAACCATACAACCTCAAAACCAAAAATTTGATAAAATCTCATAATAATGCAAAATTTTTGCCTCATATATGTGCATATGAATATTGCAATCGATTGCTGCATTATTTAGTCATTGAGGAGAGTGCAATCACAAAGTATGATATAAAGGAAAATTAGATTAAAGAGTATAGTGCAAGAGATTAGGTTGTGAATGTATTAGGGAAGGGATTATTAATAGTTTGCGAATTAGTCACTGACTGTTGTTTAAGAACGCGATTTCATCCTAAAGGTGCATGATATGTCTTGGGTAGTCTGCTTCAATCATGCCTAAAAGTTCATTAGCAACATCTTTGATAGTGATCTTGCCAGACCAGAGTCGTTGCACTTAGCCATAGCCTTTGAATTGATTTCCATACGCTGGAGCTGCCTTCTCTTCATCAGAAAGAAATTCGTCTTTACAAACCTTCAGAATCAATTTGTTTTTAACCTGGCTTTAGCACTAAGTATAGAATGAAAGCAATTGGCTTGTTCAAGTATTCGTTAGATTGATAAATTGATTTGTCGTCTCTGGCTGCTTGCTGCACTTCATTGGAAACTACACTAAAGCCACTCCAAGGTTTGAAGAGTCGATCCTTTTTGAAAGCATAATCTAATCCAGCAATCAACACTTTCATATTGAAGGAAGATGGCCCAACTAGATATCTCATGATATTTTGATGAGGAGGGAATATGCCTCGCTACATTAGTTCAAGATTTGCAATACATACTCCTATAGCTATTCTTAGTCTGTAAACATGCTTGAGCTTTGTTGAATTCATCAGGAATTTCCCAAGAGGGTAGAATTTCTAGTTTATTCTGAAGCTTTAAATGAATAAACTTTCATCACTGTCAAAGAAAAGATTTTGGCAAGGCAGAATGAATTTGGCGTCTTTATGGTCTTTTAATAAGTTGAATTCGTGATTTGCTCTATTCTTAGCGTGCTGCCCTAAATAAAG
>ARYC01004811.1:0-34435 GCA_000711775.1 Oxytricha trifallax
AAATGAGCCCAGAATTTAAGAGTCTTATCATTAATAAGATAGTCAATATGATGTTGCTAAAATTTCAAGGGTCTCTTAGGCTTAGAATTAAGATGCTATCTTTTTAAATCCAATGCTAATAGACAGTGAGATCTCACAGTTGCTGGAGATTTATGGAGTAGCCTTGCTATAGACGTATAATTCAGAATAGACTTGAGTTATTCACTATATTCATCGCATCCATATCGTAACTAAAACAATAAATCTATATACTAACTGTCAAAAACTGACCCCAAACCTCGCATATACTCACTTAAATTACTAATATTTAAACATTAAACCCCTACATAACCCTATTAAAACCCTAAAAAAGTATTCACTAATAGTCTACTTTTATCAATCAAAAACTCAATCAAACTACTGAAAGGGTTTTGGGGTTTTGGATTCTTGCCTAGAAAGCTATCTCACTCTTGAAGATAAAATAGAGAAGAAAGTCATTACAGATGACTAATATGCTTACAAGATATATCCTTTCAATTACTTCCTTGCTGATGACAAGTTCCTAATGGAAATTGCTAATGAGTATTATGCTCTTTAAAAGGCAAAATTAAATGAGTGCAGGCATATCATCTAGCTTGATGATATTTTACTTTTAAAAATCATGTAGCCTTCAGCCTTCCTTTACTAGAAATGACTTACAGAGAATTCTTATCTGACAATAGATGTCAGAGATAAATTAGCTAGATAATATAGCAGATAGTTGAGGGATTGAAGAGCTTCACAAGCTAGGTTATGTTCATGAAGACTTAAAGCCAGAGAACATCATGATGAACTTTCAGCCTCTTAGAGTTTATATTATAGACTTCAACAGAGCTCAAAGAGTGCAAGCCTCTGCATAAGGAAATATACACGGCACTCCTGGATATCTCCCAGAGAGAGAGAGGATTGGAGAGATGGAGACACTTAATGGGATATTTGGGCTCAAGCAGTAATAATAATAGAGAGCGACATGCCAAGAATCGATTACTTTAGCTTCAGGGGTGAGAGAGATTCTAAGCAGAGAATCAAACAATATCTCGATCAAAATAAAATAAACGGAGGTCTCAGAGAACTTGCATACTCAACTATTATCAAGCCAAGCTAATAGAATTAACAAACTATAAAAACAATCAAACATCAACTTAGAAAGATAAAATTCAGAGAATTGCCTCATGACTCTAAGCTTATGTTTATGTGAAATATTTAAAAAAAACTCGCTTGTTATACTCACTTAAGATACCAATATTTAACATTAAACCCCTAATAAAGTATGCACTAATAGTCTACTTTTATCAATCAAAAACTCAATCAAACTACTGAAAGGGTTTTGGGGTTTTGAATAACATTTGTTAGTTGAGTGGAATTCCTGTGCTTTAGTTTGCTAATACTAGCACCTCTTGGTCTTTCGTTCTGTCCCTGTGATTAATTCTAACCTCTTTCATCTTCTCCCTGAATTCCCTTTTCCTGCAATAGTAATATTAATTTCTTTATCTTCTTGCTCGTTCTTTGCTATCTTTCTCTCTTTTACTTATCTGAATTGTAAATAGTTCATCTTCCTTCTTTTCTGCCTTAAAATTTTTAAATTAATTATTATTTTAATATGATTTTTCTAATTATCTCACTATTTATACTTCTTAAATTATCTCAATTTAGATGATCATTTTAGTTGATTTGTTAAAATTCTCTTTCATCGAAGTTCTGATATCTTTTTTTGACATAAGCCACTCGGAATAATTTCTTTATTGGTTGATAATATTCATGCTACTCTAGTTTTCAAATCCTTTGATTTAATTAAAATCATATTTGTTATGATTTCTATTTACTGGTGGTTATTTAAGTGAATTATTCTATTCTCTCTAATTATTTTTGAGAATCTCGTTAGGTCTCTTGCTGTATTTATTTGGTTACAGTTCTTTATATGGTTTTAGTCCACGAATATTTTTTGAAAATTGCAATAATGGCTCATCCCATAGTTGATTATTGTCTTTCTCTAACTTATTGCCATCATAGTATCCATTACATACTTAGTTAGGAAAATCTTTTTTTTTCCTTTCTAAGGCATTTCCTTGTTAAGCTTTCTCGTCCTTCGCTATTTTAGGTATCAAAACCTGATCAATACTCATGTTGATTTTTATAACTTTTATTTCTTCAAAACTAGGTCCCTTATAATTTTACTGGTGTCAGTTTCTTTTTGTTGTGTTTTTTATTTCTGAGTATTATATTGGAATGTCTCTTGCCGTCCTAAAAGCAATACTTTTGAGTTATATTTCCATTTTTTCTATATTTTTAATTTTCACAAACTAGGCTGCCACAAGTGGTGTATATTTATAAATAATCAGCGATCTTATCTACGCCATCATTATGGTGTCACATAATCTTCGATTGTTTGAGCTAAAGTTTTTGTAAAATTTTGTTTTTCTTTTTATCTTAAACCCCGAATTCTTTTGTAATTTTGAGTATTAAGGCATATATTGAGTCCTAGGTATTTATATTCTTCTACTCTCTTAATTCCATCTTTTTCAAACTCTTTCTCAAAGATCTTAGCAACACTCAAAAATACTGTTTTCTTTGAATTTAGCTTCATGCTATGGTTTTTTCTATTTTTCTGAAGTTGCTGATAACTCTTCTGTTAAGGATCTTATATAATTATCAGAATGTCATCTGCAAAAGCTATTAATATATCCTATTTGACTAATGACAATAGCTCTTTCTGTGAATATAATGCGTCTTGTAGGTATATATGTTAAATAGCATCGTTGAAAATCGACTCCCTTAAGCTACTCCTTTACTTTGTACTTCTTCCTCCTCAAACATAATCTTGTTCCAAATGTATAACAACTATCGGGCTAGCTATTTCTTTTTCTTTTGGGTTAGTAGTTACTCTATTTTACAGGCTTTAAATTAGCTTGTCTTTCAAGTTAGAGTCGTATGGTTTTTGGAGATCGACTAGTAAATAATCTTCCCTTTGTTTGATCTATCTTCTCGATGATTTTATGTGTTCTAACATACTTATAATATTGATATGGGTGCTTTTATTTTCTTTGAATCCATTTTGGTAGTTTCTTGTTGTCAATAACTCACTCTTAGATTCATTAACTTTTTTAATTATTACCATTTACACTATTTTACTTAAGTAAGAATTTATCAGTAATTGGTCTTGTATTACTGACCTCTGGGTATAGATCTTTCTGGTCTTTGCTACGTAGTATTAACCTTCCCTCCTTAATGTATTATGGAATATGTTTATTATTTAGCCAGTTTGATATTTTCTGACTTGCTGTCTATTTCATTCTTTCAGATTTAAGCAAAATCTTTCCAACAAAACCATCTTGGTCAATGGCTTTGTTGAAGTAACACTCTCCAATTCTTCATTTTAAATATTCTTCATTACAGAAGCTCTCTTCTTCAAGGGTTTCGTTAATTATCTCATCTATCCTGTTTAGTTCTTATTGCTTAATTCCTCTTTTATCTTTAAGCATTTGCCCATAAAATTCTAGGATTTTTTTATTTATTTGTTCTCCTATTTCTACTCTCTCATCTTTTATAGTTAAACCTTTTATTGATTAACATTGTTTCTAATTTTTGTTAGTCTTTTTACCATTAAAAAGAAACCTTTTACATCGTTCTTGTCTAAGCACTGCTCTAAGTCTCTAATTGCTTTCATCTATTTCACATTTGTCTCCTTGAATGCATCTCTTAACTTTTTATTATTTTTCTTAATCGCCCATTCCAGTGATTTCAATAATAAAATCATAATAATAAACAAGAATGAAAAAATTTATTATCAGAAAGTGCAGTGTCATTAAATATTAATGTAAGTTACAGATAAACATATCTTACTTTTTATATTTACAGGGGTTACCCCTGGTAAGACTGATGGTGCAACGAAGAGGAACTTCAAGAAGTCACACAGAGAAGGGTAAAAGTATATGAATCCAAGTGATGAAGACGATGAAGATGAGGATGACTTAGAAGATGAACGTTTTTTTAAGATTTTCTAATTATATTACTACTGTTACTAATTCATTTTAATTAGAATTTTAGCTTATTTCAATAAAATCTTGATTATATTTTGAGTCTTACTTAAATGAGTTTGTGGTCTGTTAGTGTCATTTAATTTGTTTCCCATCCTATTGTTTCTACGTTTGAGAAGATCTGATCCAATTGGTTTCCTTTAACATGAGTTTCCACCTCTTCATTAATGGTTCTTTCAAACCTTTTTTGTCCATACTTTTTCCCAGTTCTTTAATATGGTAGTTGAAATCTCTCATTACGATCATCCTTTATTTTATTTAAATATTTTGTAGTGATTTTAACATGTCAATGAGTCTATTTTGGAGTTCTATAATCTCAGCGTTCCAGTATGGTGGTATAAGATGTAGTAATCTGCAGTGAAAAGCCTCCCACATTCAGTTTTGTCCAAGTTACGTATTGTTTCAAGGTTTTTATCGTTCTCATTTCGAATTTGCCATTATTCATCACCAATACTCCTCCATTTCTAGCCAGTTGGGTTTGTACTATATTCTTGTTTTTGAGTCAAATTATACTTTATAGCCTAGTTTCCACTAGGCCTTTATAGTCGGGGTTTTTGTTTTTTATTTCTCTGATTAGTTAATCTTGTTTAAGTTTTAAGTTATGACCTCTGACATTTTACAGCCAAATTCCAATTTCTTCGTGTTGTTCTATCTCTTCTTGTTGATGATGCTCTCTTCTTTTGAATCTTTAATTCTCTCGTTCCTTCTCACCCATCTTTCACCCTCTCTAACTAGTTGGTTAAATTCGAGCTGTAGACTATTGTCAATTTTTACTGAAAATTTGTTTACGTTTTTGTAGTGATTGTTATTCAACTAAACATTCAGGTTTTGGTACATTTAGTTTTGCGAATTTGAATTTAAGTTTGAATATTCTAAGTATTTTTCCAGTGTTTGCTGATGAGGATTGGCTTCCACTTCTTGGTTTTTATCTTCCAAATAGGCTGCCAGTTTCCTCCTTCCACTGATTGGCTGTTTCTCATTCTCCATTTTTACCGAGCCTTCAGCCTTTATATTGTTTTATTATTTTAAATAATTCTAAAAATACAATCATATATAGGGCAATTTGAAGGGGAAAAGTATAAAATTGTAAATAAATTCCTTGAATATAGCTTGAATAAATAAACAAATTTACTTACTCATGAAATAATTAAATATTGCTATTAATGATGATTCAACTTAGAATTTAATTTGCGTAATTTTGACCCCCTTATACAAAATTAAGTAAATAATAATAAAAAGTAACATAGAAAAGAAGGTAAGGATGCAGGAATGAAACCAGAAGACAGGAATGACGACTTGGACACATAGGCACCACTTGGTAAGCATGGCAATAACAAGGAAGTGGATGTGCATCACAAATAGACCTAGGAAACAGATGACAAAATATGAGAACGGAGAACCTACTTAGAATGGAGGTCTTAGTTCTCTGATTATCTACATTCATACTTGCTGGTATTTTAAGAATTGTAATTTAATCATGCATTTATATAATTTACCTTAAGTATTTTACTGCTACTACTACTACTACTACTACTACTAATAATTAAAAGCAGTACTTCAAAAATAAACAAAATCTAGAATATATATTGATTTGAAAGATCAAGTTAAAATACAATTAAAATTATAATAAGATTATATTAATAAATTTACTGAAAAGTATTGTCATTTAAAATCAATTAAATATCAAATCTCATTACTAATTAACAATTGCAGTTATGAAACATAATTCAAACTTTAATAATTCTACGTAATGAATATTGAGTCTCCTTTGTAGCAATTAAAGTATGAAAGTATACAAGAAATAGGTAATAATTTTATATATGTGTGGCAATCATTGTTTTAAGTGAATATTTGGTCAAAAGTCTAATAAATTAGTGTTATTTTAGCAGACAAGTTTGATTTCATGTTAATTTATAGTAGAAATAAATATAATATGAAGAAATTAATAGGTGATTTGATTTAAATCAAATAAATTACTTATAAAAATTAATAATAAATATTTAGTAAAGAGAGAACAGAGTACAAGCTATAAAAGAATATTGGAGGGAATATGTTTAAAAAGAGAATAGCAAATCTTCAAAATGATCTCAATTCTTCATTATGGTCTTCTTGTATATGGAATGTTAACTAGCCATAAAAATTACACGCTTTTAGTAAAAAGAGAAGACATGCAAGTAAGTGAGCAAGAGGCATATCTGCTTAAAAAATGGTCTAATTTCAGCAATTTGGATTCCTCAATTAACAAGACTTCTTATTGCGTAAGAAGTTACAATCTCTCATTAAAAGTTTCCATGATATCTTAGATTGTCTCTCACTGGTGTTATAATGGATCTTCAGTTTAGAGTTTGAATCATAACCTCAGATAGACTTTAAGGAATTATTTTGGCTTGTATACAACTGCTGCTACAATACCTAGCTGATATTGAGTTTATATATTGAGGCTAAAGCACAAATTATTACAGAGGAAACAATTTACACTTTGATATAAGGAAGGATTCCAAGAAAAACTAATAATAGGGAATAATGAAATGCATCAATTGTTGTTAGTTCTATTGACCTAGACCAGATTTTCTAAAATCTTCACTTTTAAAAATATTGATTTATTTTGGGGGCATTTTGAGGGAATTCTACCAAAGTTAAAATACTCAAATATTTATATGCTTTCCAACAAATTTCTAGGGAGCCAAGAGTACTTTGCTTAATCATAGAATTATAATATCTGAAAAGAAATTAAAGATATATCAAATCAAATCATTATCCAATAGATTATTCTATTTTGAACTATCTCATAGAACTTGTTATTAATATTATATTATGTGAGATATCTGTGGATTTGCAAAGTATAGTAATTTATATCCAATTCGATTGAACTTCTCAGTAGTTATATATTTTCATCCACTCCATATATATTAAGTAATATTTTCTACCTATTATAAAAATTTCTAAATCTAAACACTATTAGTTTAATGATTAATGCCTTTTTAATGGTTAATTAGCTTATTCTTTCTACTCTATATTATAGGGTAAATACTCATTCTATAATCTACTTTAATTTAAACTTTAATCTGAGACAAGTATTGATAAATTTGAATGTAATATTAAATTATTACTATTTAAAAGTAATTTACAAAAATCACTTAGATGTTTAATAAAGTCTATAGATGCTTTACTCTTTCGACATTCTTTCAATTATTATATGGTAATGTAATCCATATCCATTTAAATATTAAACTTACAAATAATTGAGGCATAAAAGCCTGATTCTTGCTGGAGCATTGTGTTATAAACTTTGGTAGAAGTAAGTATATAGTTTTCATGAATTCATCCTTGTTTTATGTAGACATTGAACAGCTAATGGAGCTGTTCAATCATTTCGCTATCTTCTTCTAATTTTCTATATTATAACGCTTTAATTCAAATTAAAATTAAACAGCAATATTGTCAATTGATATATATAAAATACTACTCGAATAATAAAGAGAGTTTTTAGAGAGAGTAGAGAATTCTCAAAATAGAGCAATTTCTTCATCAATCTGAATAATTAAACAATCGATTCTACATTAAACCTTTGAGGTTAGTATTTAATAGTAAAAATATTTAAATTTTTGTATAATTTTCATGACCTTGTATAATAAGAAGTTTATTATATATATACACAACTAATCTTTTATTCGAGAATAAAATCACTCTTTCCTAATCTTAAAATACTTGAAGTTTTTTGTGTCATATATAAAGAGAACATATTTCCTGATGTTTTCAAAGTATTATTTTACAACTTTTTTTGTGTAATATTATTATTTTAATTGATTAGATTATAAACAGTAATGAAAGAAGCGATGTGATGTTAATATTAATGATCAACAACAAAAAAAATAGTTAAAATGAGAATGAGCTCCCTTTCGAAATAAATAGATATTCAATAAATTAAATGGAAGACTATGGTAATTTAATATAATTTATGATGTAAATAAATATAACGGAGTGTAAAACATTGCAAATTATTAAAAAATAATAAATATTGTGGTCTACGAGATTTAAAGTTTAATTTTTTAATTAATTTCGATATAAAATTTGGGGGGGGAAGTTTCCTGCACTGTTTTTTTATTTATGTTAAATTTAATATATTTTACATAAATTAAAAAATTTAATATTTTTATGACCCATTAAATATTAAGAGCATATTGTTCTTCATTGAAGTAGCTCAAGAAAATACAGTCTAACATTATAGGCATGGCAAGAAAAAGATAAATTTAATCAGAATTACACTAACAATTTGATACAATATTTGGAATTACTATAGTAAAGCAATACAATATTTAAGAGACAGAACCTACAAATATCTGATGAAAAATGTCAGAGTTTTTGGAATCTGAAGAGAGATATTGACTATTGATTAAGAAATTAAAATAAAATTATAACAATGATATTAGTCCTGAAGTTGGTTGATAGTTGATATAAAGATTAATTTAATTAAAAAATTAAAAAAAAGTGTAGGAAACTTCCCTTAAATTTTTTTTATATCATAAACCACTGCAGGAAACTTCCCCCCAAAATTTTTTAATAAATATACCCAACAAAAGAAAAATATGATTGTACTTAAATTGTATGTAACAATCAAAAATATTTTAGGATATCAATCTATAGTAAGATTTAATTCATTTGAGATAGGATAGATATTAACTTAAGGTAAAATATAAAATTTCCTAAAACACTGTTGAGATATAGTATGCGAAATGTAAATCCTTACAATTATCCTTCATTATTATTGACTTTCCTGTCCATCCTCTTCCTCATTCAAGTTTTACTTCTGGTCTTCAACATCAATTTTATTTGTTGTTTCCACTGTTGTGATGCTGCTCGCCTATTTTGAAGTTGTGTTCTGGATGAGTCTTGATTTGATTGTTCCACTTCCAATTCTCTCATCGTTGTTCTTTTTCTGAAAGAAAAGTTAATCCTCGACTTCAGCTGGGTTTTCTTCTATTTCGCTGAATTTACCTTCGTTCTCACTCTTGTAGAGTACCATTTGAGATTAGCCTACGTATTTAGGACTAGCTCATCCCAAGTGTCCACTTAAGTATTGAAGTAAGTTTACTGCGATCTGTTCTCTTCTTCTTGCCATAGTGTTTCATTTCTCTTGTTCGTAATCTGCTCCAAGTCTTTCTCCTGAATAGTTACGCCTGATTTCCCAATCTCCATTCTCATGTAGCCGACCTCCAGATTCAATAAAAGATAGTATCTCTACATCTTTATCAAGTCTTATAAAAATATTTGGAATATTGGCCCTCCTTTAAGTTCAAACGCGAGGTGATTCATTATCAGAATTGATATTAGTCCGCAGTCTTCCGGGTCTTTCACTTAATTGGTCTCGGGTTTGCATTGTATCTTCCCTAAACAGAACTCTTTCCCCATGATTTCCATCATCATTTGGTTTATTTAGTCCAAGCGTTTCTGGATTATTGCAAGGCTCCCTACTTCCTTTCTTGTATCGTAAACCTCTACTTGTCCTGAGTCTTTGTCAATTTTTAGTACCACCCAGTTCCTGCAGATCTTCAAGATGCTCTAACAACTAACTGTGATTATCACACTCTTAACATCTTAGGATTCTCTCAAGAATCTACTGTTTTCTATCTTCCAGTTCGTTGCCCCAATAAGTTTCTCAATATGTGTTACTCCCTTGTCATTCACGACTATTGGAGGTAGAATCATCCTTGATATCTTCTCGTCACAAAACTGAGCTTCTTCTATTTATCTCAGATATACTTCCATAGTTTCCTCTAATATGTGTCTTCCGTTCATCATATCTTCGTGTTGCCACTTCTCGTTGATTTCTCTCCAATAATTCTGTTGTTTTTCTGACCACAGGTCTTATTCTCTCATCCCTTTTCTTCTCGCTTCTTCCCTATCCTGGATTCTTCTGACCAGAGCTTTAGCTATTTTTCTTCTAGTTCTCGGGCAGCATACTCTTCCTACCATTCTTGTGACTTGTGGCGACCACCCCTTCTTTGCATGTATTATTTTGTCAAAGCCTTGACATTTGACTTCCGACAGGTCTATCAAGTTCTTAAGCTACATCTAGTCTGCTTATACACAAGCTGAGTCTACTTTTGAAGCCCAGTTGTTTTTTTAATGGGACTTTCTGGCCTCTGTCTTCCCTTGCTCCAAGAGCTTCTTAATCTTTACTCCTATCTCTATGGTCATATCTGATTTCTTCACTTTATACCTAAACTATCCTTTCTTCTACCGTTGTTATCTCTGTACTCTCTTCCCCGGATGTTCTGGCTTTGATTAAATCTCTGATGTTGTAATTTTTCTTTTTATTCTTCCATCTTGATATTATATTTGTTTAATCTTTTAATTATAGGATTCTCCCTTTTTAATGAATTTAATCTTGAATTTTAATTATAATTCCTATTATTTCTCGCAATTCATATCTCATTCTCATTTATTCTCATTCTTTAAAATTCAAGTTGTTAGATTTGACTTTGTGTTTTCCTTTATCCTTATTTCTTTATACTTCTTCACATATGTCACTGTAAATAGTTTTATAAATCTTTGGTAGTGCCCATTTCTCTCAAGTCCTCTTATTCTGTCATCGAGCCATAAAATATTTGCTATCAACTCAACCTAGGTTCTATTGTCTAAGTCAACCAACTTTTGTTCATCCACTATTCTGTCAAACCTAGTTGGATCCCCTACTTCGTTCATCAAATAGCAATTTCTCATATGATTCGCATCTACAAATATTTAGTGGACATTGCAATAGTAACTCATGCCGTATTTCACTACTCAAAACCCCAAAACCCCTTAATGAGGTTTATAAGTGCTTTGATTTGTAGGGAATTTGTTAGGGGTTGGGTTATTAATAGGTTTTAATGTGAAATTTATAGTATATGTATTTAATTTAATCACTCAAAATACACTTTTAGATCATGTGGAAGAGATCTGAAGTTTATCTTACTTAACCACAACTCTATATGCTTTATTGATATGTCTTATCTTGAGTTTGGTTTAATTATTATTGATTCTGCCATTTGTTTCATTGATTGAGATACTCTTTTTTTGTCAATAAATTGCTTTATTCTTTGTTTAGCATCCTTCTCGCATCTTGTAGAGTAGTATTCATTGCGAGGCATTTCGCACACTATTATTATTGCTGCTAAAGCCAACACATCCCATTAAAAGTCTCCATCTCTCCAGTCTTCTCTTTCTGGATAGTACCCTTGCGTTCCCATTACAGTTTCAAGCCTTGATACTTCCACTCTTTAGGCTCTGTTGAAATCGATTATTGCTACTCTTACAGGTGAGAAGTTTATCATTATATTTTCTGGCTTCAAATCTCTGTGAACAAACCCTAACTTATGAAGCTCTTTAATACCTTATACGGTCTGAGTTGCTATTTATCCAAGTTACTTATGATTCCTTTGATCTGTTATGAAATCTCTTAGGGTCATTTCATAGAGTGGAAGTCTGAAAGCAACATGATCCTTGGCAAGGAGAACAGCATCTAGCTTGATTAAGTAACTACTACACTCTTTCAATTTTGCTTAAGTGTTTATCATCACTTAAGAGATAGTTGAAGGGTTACACCTTGTATACGTATTGATGATCATTGATCACTTTCTTATCAAAGGAGTCTTCTAATATTAGGTAGCTTTAAAGAGAAGTATCTAGGTCAATTTAAACAAGAACCGGTATTTTCTTGTATTGAATCTTGATCATGATTTTTGTTATTTCAGAGGTCAGTTGGTTGCGTACCTTCTTAACGTACTCTAACTCTCTTGCTTATTCAGGCACTACGACCTTAAATATTCCTCGCTTTTCTTTTATTGAGAAGCTTCAGCTCAACTTTATGATTCTCGACTTCTATATCTTTCTTGTGAGCTTTTAATAGATGCTTCTTCAAGTCTCTTTTATGAGAGTATTGCTTATGGCACTCAAAGCAGTCATACTTTCCATCTATTTTATCATGCTTTAAGTATACAGTGGGCTTGGCTTCTCTATGCTCTTTCTTATGTCTGTACCAGCTTGATTTATGAGCAAAATCTCTCTCACATAGCTCACAAAAATAGACTTCAGCTTCTTCAGTTTGTATAGGAATTTCATTAATACCTTTCTCCTCCTCTCTGTCTCCCACACACTTGTTTGCCATTTATTTTCTATTATTAATTTCTATTTTAATAACAGAGACCTCAAGTGATAGCTCTGGTAGTTCCTTATGAGAGTTCATCTCACAGCTATCACACTTTTTATTGACGCCAAAGGTAAGTCTCATTTAGTTTTATGGAAGTGCTGTTGTTTTTCTTAAAATGTTAGCGCTCATATTTATATTTGAATTTAAAATTATAAAACTCTCTCTATAACTAAGAGCTTATATGAGAGCTTTGCAAGCCTATAAAAAAAAGTTTCAAGGGAAGTACTTAGAGTATTAGAGAAGAATTATGAGTGTTAAGAGACGATCCAGCTCTAAATATGGGTGAGGAAGTAACCATTTTTACTTTCAATAATAAGTTGATTATAGTACGTACCGATTTAGGAGGTGCACATAATTATGTACGTACTGCTTTAGGAGGTATTTTGTGATTTTATGATTAAAATTAGGGTGCTCCTAATTAAGTACTAGCTTTAATTAATGCTCCTAATTAAGTACTAGCATTTTAGGAGCTGCTCCTAATTAAGTACGTACCAATTTAAATTTAAAAATATGGAACTATAACAGTAGAAATTGATATCAATCTCTCAAGTTTGAAACCAGTTCTCAAAACCTTCTCCATATCCTTCTTAGAGGTTGACCTCCTATAGGATGCCCATATTTAATAGTAAGTTTTACAGAGGTAAATAATTGAAATCAATAAACTTAAATTTGAATATCATTTCTTAGATCTGTAAACAAGATGGAGTCAATGAATGATGCAATGAAAAGAGTGCAAGCACAAGAATTGATTCAAAGATTTAGAAGCAAGGAGGATTTGCATCGCTACCTGGTGCAGCAAGGTAATGAACTCATAGTAACTAATCTTGATTATGTAGTTGGTTTGTTCCTCCAACGATGGAAGGTACTAAAATTTCATTTCTAAGAGCTATACTCTGCGAAGAGAAGAAAGCATTGAAAACCTAAGATGTAAAGTTGCAGAGTTTCCAAACTATCCAGAGATTTCAGTGACTAACTTATATGATGATGCTATGAACGACTCAGAGGTTTCGCAGTACCTGCCTACTATAAAATAGTTGTCAAATAAACTACCTGAAAGAAACTTTTTCTTTGGCATACTTGCAACGATTAAAGGAGATTACTTGAAAGAAATTATTCAAGAATCTCATAAGAAAAGGTACAGCATCTCTTCAGAAGATAAGGACAAACAAGGGATCAAGATAAGTGAGAGCTGGCTATCAGAGCTGCAGAAGCACCCTTATATTTCAAGTAAGATTTGTAGCTTAACTCTTTAGAAAAATCTGGTACTGGCATCTTCTTGATGAAGGAATAGAGCAAGCTTCACAGAGAGCGAAAGTCGCAGACAAAGTATGAAGTTAGCAAGAGACTTTATTCAAATATTTAGCCTCCAGAGTCAATGAACATAGATGCAGGAGCTGGCAGCAAGAGAAGAAACTTAGGAGGAGGAAAGCAAGAAGTAGAAGAAAAGAAAGAGAATCCAGCTCCAACTAAAGAATTTTAAATGTGACTTATATATTCATTAACTTAACTACAAAACTTATTTATATACATTCACTCTCCCTTCTTTCGCACACTTTTAAGCTAATTAATTATCTACTCTCTTCGCTGAGCTTTTAATAAAGTCTACTGTATCGATAGGTAGGTCATGCATCAAGTGGTATAGCAGCAGTTTCTTGTAATGACCTTTTAATATACCCCAGTAGAACTCAATTCCATTAAACTATGGACTGTAAGGTACGTTGAACACTGGCGTTATTCTAAGTTGTTCATAACTCTTCCTTGTTTCTTTAGTCTTATGAACAGAAAGATTATCAACAAACAGTATAATCTCTTATTCAGGGTACTTCTCTCTCAGCTGTTCTAAGAACTTGATATACTGCTCTGTCTTAATAGAGCGAGGATGAATAAAATAAGTTTCTAAACCAGCATCCTCGCTTATTCCTCCAAGAATTGCCATTGTTTATACCTTAACTTTTTAGTCATATACTTCTATATTACTATGCCTCTTATACCAAGACTTCTAGATGAAAGTGTTGAATGTAAACACAGCCTCGTCAGCATGAATAAACTTAATATTATTCTATTAGGCTCTATGCAATTAAAGTTGTTGTTGTAAAATGACAGAGTGAAATCAATTACTCTCTTGATACTATTTACACCTTTGTAAGAGATACCGTTTCGTTTATAAAGGTTTGCAACAAATTATGCAGAGATCTTCAACTCAGGAAACTGGCGGTGAAACATAATAGCTCGTTAATTGAGATAGAAGTGAGCCCAATACTTCAAAGTTTTTTCATTAATTAGATAGTCAATATGCTTCTATAGAAACTTTGACTTCCTCTTAAGCTAAGAATTCAGCTATTATTGCTTTAATTACACAGCTTTCAAGCAGTGAGAGCGAACAGTTGATGGACTACGCTTTAAGAGCAGTGCAATAGACTTATAGTTCAGTACTGGTTTGACTTATTCACTATACATATCACATCCATAACGCAGTTTAAACACTAAATCTATATACTCTTCATCATAAATAGACCCCAAAAGCTTGTAATTTTAGTCTCGTATTTAATTAATAACCCCAACCCCTAACAAATTCCCTACAAATCAAAGCACTTATAACCTCATTAAGGGGTTTTGGGGTTTTGACTGTTCTACCTTGACTAATTGCCATCATTGTATCCATAAGGTTCCTCGTCAGAAAAAGTTTCTTTCTTTTTATGAGATCCTTTTCCTTCTCTTTTATCTGAACTTTTGGCTTTTGTCTTAAAAAGTATTTTTCTATAGTTGGCTTGGGTAATTTTAAGTTCTTATGAACTAATTAGTTGATGATTTAGCTTTTCCCCATTTTCTTCAATTATGTAACATTCTTCAAGATCTTATTATTAATGTTTCTGGGGGGTCTTGAAAGCTATTCTCTCTAGTTAAGTTTCTATTTATCGATTTCCTCTAGCTTTATGTATCATGATGCTACAAGTGGAGTATATTTGTAAATGACCAGTGATATAATTTTAGCTATCGCAAATTGTAGGATTGTTTGATTTAGTGAGGTTTTGGTAAAAGTGTTTTTGTCTATTTATGTCTTCCCAGGTTCTTTAGACGAACGATTTGGAATCTAAGCAAATATTGAGTCCTAAGTTTTTAATTTCTTCCACCTTACAGATTTCTTCCACTTAACTAACCTCTCTTAAATTTTTAGCATCACTCATGAATTAGGTCTTCTTCAAGTTGATTTTCAGGTTGTGGGATTTTCAATTTCTCTGAAACTATCTATTAATCTTTTTAATTATTGTTGACTTTTTACATTTATGACGAAATCGTCAGCAAATGTCAATAACTTTTCTTATTTTATTAAAGACAACAAATCCTTTTATGAGTAAATTGCGTCTTGCAGATATATGTTGAACAGCATCGGGGAAAGTCTACTGCCTTGTGCCACTCCTTTCTTTGCTTAAATTTCCTCTCCTTCATACGTGATTTTGTTAATTTTGTATAGTTCTTCAATTAATTCCACTATATACCTATATTTTTCTGTCTGAATTCAAGTATGTATGATGCTCATTAGTTTGTCTTTCCAGACTGAGTCGTAAGCTTTTTACAAATCTATGAAGACATAAGCCTCTCTATTTCCTCTCTTTCTTCTAGATTCCTTCATATGTTTTAGTAGTCTGATGGGGTTAATATGCGTATTCTTATTTTCTTTAAACCCCTTTTGATAGTTCCCTGTCTATTGTAGTTGACTTTTCTCATCATTAATCCTATTGATAATCACATTCTCTATGATCTTACTCATGTGGAGTTCACTACTATTGGTCTCGTATTCCCTATCTCTGGGTATCGTTCCCCTGGAATTTTGCTTAGTAGTATCAGTCTTCCTCCTTTTTTTTTGTATTAAAAAACTTCCCTTCATTCATCCAGTTGGTTATTTTCTAACTCACTATACTTTTAAGGGCTTCTGATTTAGCCAGCATTTTTCCATCAAATCTATCTTGCCCTATTGCTTTGTTGAAATTACAGTCTAAAATGTCTTTCACGACTTCAGTTTTTTCCCAAAATTCTCCTTTATTTTCTTCGTTTTTCATGATTATATCTTTGTGAACTTTTGTGTTTAAATTTTGACTTCTGTCATCTTTATATAGTTCACTGTAGAATTCACAGATTAGATATCTGGTTTTATTCTCTTGGTTGTGTTTTTTTTCCCTTTGGAGTGTGTTCCCACACCCTCTGGAATAGATTCTTTAAGTCCTTCCTACTTAAGTCTCTTGGCTATTTCCTTTAAGTGGAAGTTGAAATCACCCATTACAGTAATCTTCTGTTTTTTTCATTTTTATTTAATGGATCTTATCATGAATATAATTATGTTTTGGAGTTCTTTCACCTCCTCATTACTGTAAGGAGGTATGTATATCGTGATAATATGAAGTGAGAATCCCCCTCCCACGTTTAAAATGTTCCAAGCTAGGAATTGCCTTAGAGTCTTGACGGTTTTCATTTCGTACTTTCCGCTGTTTAGGGTTAAAACTTCTCCATTCCTTGCCAACTAGGTTTGAGTAATGTCTCTGCTATTTATGCCTATTATTCTCTATAGTCTTGTTTTAACAAGTGCGATGAAGTCTTATTGTCTAAGTTATAATTCTCTCATCATTTAATCTTGTTTTAATTTCGAGCTTAGTCCTCTAACGTTATGTAGACAGATCTGTAGCTCGATTTGTTAAGCAGCAATTTTTCTCTTGCTATTAATGGTATTGGTCCTCCATTTGCTTCTCTAATTTTCAGCAAATCGTTCATTCCTTCTCTCCCATCCCTCAATTTCACTTTTTGGTTGGAAAAAGTGAAGTTGACGGTTGTTGTCTAATGTGACAGTGAATTTGTCTAAGTTTTATAATTATTATTTCCCGAGACGTTTTGGTTTAGTTGGAGTTGAATTGCCAATACTTTCTTTGAATATTCAAAGTGGTCTTGTATGGATTTCTGGGTCTTTGGTTGTGCTTAGTCGTTCTCGTCCATGTATACATTTAGCTTGTTGGTTGTTGTTTGCTCACATCCTGTTCCCGCTGTTTAATTCCGCCTCCCTTTTAAATGAATTTAATTTTTTTATTCATTTGCTTGCAATAGTAAATTAAATTAAATTATGAATAATATAAATCAAAATTAATTATAATATTACTAAAGTGATATCTCTATAAAATCAAGTATTTCAATAATATTAATTATCAACATATACAAGTTTTCTAATCCTTACTAATAGAATAATTTTCCTAACAACTCACGAATAAATATCCAAAAGTCTTTTATTTAATCAATTTATTGATAGTACTCCAGTGACATTTTAATTATGTGAATCAGATTCCTCGAGTCCTCAATAGCCAGAAAGGTATTTATATTCACTATGTAAAATGACCTCATTCTTGATCCAAGTCAAGAGTTCACTATATAAGATTATAACATATGCTTATGATGATTTTAGATGACCAAATTATTATCAATAAAATGCAATTAAAATAGGGAAAATGAAAAATAAAAATACAAAACTAATATTTTAAATACATAACAGCCACTAATTAGGAAAATGTTCAAGATCAAACTATACCTCTATTTTTAAACTGCCTTCTATATTAAATATCGTAATAAAAGATATTCAAGATTAGTAACTTCCTCAAAACTCAAACACTCAGTTTGTTAATCTATGAATGATGAGAGGGAATTTTTTAATTCTTCTTAGATGAGGTTTGGTTCTTTATCTGGACCTAAATTAGCGAAAAAACACGACTCTAATACCCCAACTACAACTGTATGGTAGAGATCATTCAATTTAGATGAAGTTTCTACTTACTACAACGCTTTAAATCCTGCAATTGTAATTGATGATTCTTCATCTTACAATTTAATGATTGCTGAAATCACATAGCATGCCAAAATCATCAAGAATTTAAGTGGTGATACTACATAAGCTCATATTACACTTCAATTTACAACAAATAGTTTTTAAAGTATTGATAGTCTCCATGATACAACAAAAAACAGGCTTATTATTTTTGGCTTGTGATTGATAATATTGGACTATAAATAATAACTTTAGACAATTCACATGCATAAGTTTTAGCAATCGGTATAACTTATGATGGATTTGCACAAGCAATACCTGTTGTCAGATTAGTTTCTTTTGGATAATCTGATTCTTTCTTCTATTTTAATAATGTGAAATCTTTCATTCATTTGTCTTCACATGGTTCCGTAGTGTTATTTAACAAAAAATTAATCTTCAATAAACAAACTAATGAATATGATTGTAATACAGATGGTTCTCCAACTCTTACAGCTTTAGAAACATCTCTAACTTTAAAAAGTTTGGTTACTATTACAACTATTTAAGTAAACACGCCATTTTATGATTAAGATATGACATATAACTTAGTGCTTCAAGAGAATATGTAAAGATTAACTATAGCAAATTCAATGAATGCTTTGCCTTATAAAAAGCTAATGTCCCGAGAAGTGCGATGGCACAACTGGAACACGATATCCTAAGCATAGTTATAAAACTCCAATAGATTTAACCTTGGGAACAGCTTAAACTTACTTCGTAGATTCTTCAACTATTTCTTAATTCTTAGGCATAGAAATTGAAGACTCAATATTTTTGAAAAGTGGTGATACTACATCTAACATAGAAAGTGATTTTATGACTATTTCATGATCCAGTATTGCTAAAGATTCTCAAACTAAAACACCTATGACTGGATCGAGAGAGATATAAGTAAAAATTTGTATTTCGGGATAAAGTGAGATGTGTACTCTTTCTTAATAAACTATTAATTTACTTCCAACCACAACCTAAAAAAAGTCATTCATTTCAGAATCATGTGATTAACCAACAGATTCCATGTGATTAAAATTAATTCGTTAATTTATTAATTAATATAAATAAAGTCAACTTACTAAAATCTCAGTCATTTCAGTAATAGTAATCATAAATAAGGTCGATGAGTTTATCGTCTTACTGCCATATGGTTTCTTATACCAAAAGCCATAAAAATAACTCTTAATCTTCTGTTTTGAAACCTCGTACATGCTAAATATTTTATATTCTCAAGTCTAATAAAAATCATATAGTCGTATATTAGAAATAGGAAAAAGAGGCATACTAAAAACGCAATAAAGAGGAGCTAAATTTGAGAGAATAAATTGTATTTGCTTCCAGTTGATGCTCTTGATTCATATAAGAGAAAATTTATTGCAATATATGACATGTATAATGGGATACAAAAGAGTCATGGTGTATGCTCAAACAAACTTCAAGGTATAATAGGTATTCTCCAAAATAATTAATTTAGATTATAGTAGAACAAGGAATTTTTGCATATTCAAAAACAAATTGCGGCAAAAATTATAATTATAAACAATTTGCGGAGAGCCATATATCTTCTTAGGATGGTAAGAAAGCTAATTTTATTTAAATATTATATTTTTTTCCTATCTTTTTTGCTTTACTAGAAGGTCAAATAGGTCACTCATTAGGGGATTATTTATAAATTAGAGAATATTTAATCTAATTATTAGTTATAATATTAAATCTGTCTTAAATATCATGGAAAACAATAGTATACTAATCTAGGCTTAAATTATTTAATTTAGATGAATTTCAATAAAAAACTCAGGAATCGCCTCATGAAGCAAATACAATAGTGGTAGTGGTAGTGAATCGCTTAAGACAGGGAAATTAAAAAAGAGATCAAAATTTAATTAGAGATCTCTATTATATAATAATCAGTTTTAAAAATTGCATATTAATACATATCAAATAGGAGCCATAAATTAATTAAAAGATGGCATTAGGTTTTTTAGGAATATTTACTTACCCTTTTCTTTATTTAGTGTTGGTGTTGAATCAATGTCACTCTACTCGATGCAGCCTGTCTGAAGTTGCTCTAGAAGCAGAATTAGGTTTCTGACTGAATGACTAAAAGTTAATATGTAGTTGCCCTTGTCCTTGATAGCCCTGAGAATTAAAGTTAGCACCACTCTCTTTTGAGCTGCTTGTTTCACTACTGCATTAATATGCAATTTTTAAAACTACAAATACAATAAACAGTAAAATTAAAAGTATAGTTAACATTAATTAAAATTTCTCATATAGATGAATCTAGCATGTCAGTCGATATCTCTTGTCCTGTAAGAGTCTGCAAAATAACTAGATTATATTGATGCAGGATATGGCAACCTATCTGAGGCATAATAGTAGAATTATGAAATTTAATATATTTAGGTCACAATTCACTGCTAGTTGATATCACCATTAAAGTGAGAAGTCTTAAGAGGACTAATTTAGAGAGGATGTGGATATTTTATGAGCAAGCAATACGATGGTCGCAAATGAGCCTATCTATGAAGATCCATTTATCGTAGAGTTTATGCCACGTGCAATAGAACCAATTAAGAACAGTAGTACTTACAAGCTAAAAGTCCATAAACCAGGGATGATATGACCTTGCACTTTAGGGAACATGACATTATTGTTGCATTGTATGGAAATTTATCTTTTAAAAAACACTAAAATATAGTAAATGTACAAATCTAGATATTAAATAAGATGCGTTTCTAACTAATGCGCCAGAAAGACTTAAACTAGAGATATATAGAAATGTGTAAATATTAAATGAAGAGAGACAATACTCAAAACAATTTGAAGAGATACTCTACCATTTTTAGCATTATAGTTACTAAGATTGATTATATTATAGTAAATTTAAGTTCAATATTGATCATATTTATTATCATAAAGTACTTAGATATTCAATGAGCGCTACTGTTATTTATGACTTTAAAATAATAAAATCAGACTTTAGCTTTGTTTAATGTGAATATGTTACAGATGGATACTTTGCTTAAAATTATTACTAAGATGAAGGCAAGAATAGATTCATAATGAATCATGACGATTATGGAGATATTTCGTGGACAAATTCTATATCACATGTAAAAGGATACAACAACACTTATCAATCTGTAAAGTAAATATAAGAGAAAGTTCAATTTTTGTCTTTATTAGCATTTCTGAAACAAATTAACTAATTGGTATCAAGCAAAGCTTAATGGAAAATTTGTAAATTCATTAAAACTGAATGGAACTTACTTACCATAGACCAATTGAGAAAGCTAAATTTGATGAGAAAAATGACGTTATTTATTTTATAGATCAACCTTCTTATATCTCTAATAAACCATTAATCTACTCCTAAAATATTATGATAATTGATCTGTCTAGTGAACCACTTTAGTAAACTTGGATAAAAAGACTTAAAATAACTGCTTCTACAGATCAGAGATTACAAAATATTTTATAAGCTGTTTGGATAAATTCAAGTGACAAATTAGAAATACGTTTATTTGAGAAAGATTGAGTGAGTAATCATTAGGCTTCAAGTTAATTGAAGCCAAATGATTTATATATTTCAAGTTTTAATATATCATTTTAATTAAATTATAAAATCACATATATATATATAATATTAATAATTTAATTTATCTAAATTACAATCAATCATATAGTTAATTAGTATCATTGGTAAAGTTAAGCAATTTTCTAAATTTAGTTTATTAATTAAAATTAAATGAGTTTTCACTTATCGTTTCCAGTTTATTTAGTCTTTTTTAAAATATCGTTTTGATTCTTAAAGTACATATGGATTTTGCAGTTTTTTTTATTTTGGAATTTATAGGGTGCATTTTAGAATATTTCTGATAATATCAATGAACCCTTTATATTAAGTATTGAGAAATAGAATATTGTTCTATATCCAAGTTCATTTTTCAATATTACATTTGGAAAAACAGTATTAATTTTTTGAGTCGACAGACAATGTTTATCAATGATTGTCAGCCTGACAAATATTTGAAATGATTGCCCAGCGGACAATTTTTCAAATGATTGTCTGTTGATTGTTTAAATAGATTAATGAATTTAAGAATGCTTCTAGATAATTAAAATTTAAAAGTAAATTAAAAATACTTAAAAAAATGAAGAATAAAACAAACATGGAAACTTGCTTTGTTTTCCTATAACATGGCTTCAATTAACTTGAGACTTATGAATGGCACCTCAAGTGTTTCAAAAAGTTACTTAGCTGAAGTAAAGATTCATAATCTAAGATTTCTTTGATGACACTAATGTGTCTTTTATTCTATGGTATATTTGGGTAAGATACAATAAAAAGTGTATCACAAAATTAGATTTCAAGTTTGACATATCAGTCATCTACTTATTATGAAATTTCTGATGCAGGTGGTAACGTACTTATGAGTTTTGATAATGCTTCTTCAAAAATGTATGAAATATTCTCATTTAAAACATCAGATTTGTCACTTTCAGCAATTAAATCGTTAAAATATAATTAAAAATTTAATTTTTAATAGTTTTAAACTGAATAATCTTTCCACTTTATCAAAATCACTTTAAACACTAATAACTTTTAATTTTATCATTTAATTTAATCTTATTTTAGTTTATGAAAATTATGCTGAATCAGCAATCTTTAAAATAGATCTTACTCTAGATTAATCTGATGACACCATATCAAATGAATCAATCAGCAACTGCTGTATCAGTTAACTCAGTGGACTTAACAAATTCACATAGCGAAATAGTTTTAATCACATCATTTTATTTGGAAAGCTATTTTTGACTTACATAGGAAAGACACTAAAGACAAAGGAGATTTATCATTTTATACTTTGGATAAGTTAGACTGTGAATAATCTAGAATTGCTTATGAAAACGTCTTAACAGATCAATTAGTTAAAATTCCTGAGACAGCTGTAAATACTCAATACCTTTGTACAATATTATAGGAATACATTTGATTTGGGAAAATAATTTATAATTCAAATATTAAAATATTAAATTCGTGGCAGTTAACTTTCTGGAAACCCTGACAATATGGTACTTGTTCGATAGAGAATTCAAAATTAACTGGACTTTACTATTGGCGGTAACCCTCTATCGCATCCCAAGAAAGAATTAACACGACTTTAATTTTAGGTGATTTGTTTAGTTGAATTTAATGCAGAAATTAAAGTCGTGTTAATTCTTTCTGGGGATGCGATAGAGGGTTACCGCCAATAGTAAAGTCCAGTTAATTTTGAATTCTCTATCGAACAAGTACCATATTGTCGAGGTTTCCAGAAAGTTAACTGCCACGAATTTAATATTTTAATATTTGAATTATAAATTATTTTCCCAAATCAAATGTATTCCTACAATATATGTTCTGGTAGAGGATACTAAGAAAGTTTTTTCTGTTAACGATGAAGCTTTAGTGCCTTCATTTATCACATCATCATAAACTTAAACTGATATTGTAATCGCTTTTGCTTAATTGGTGAGTGATAAGGAAATTTACACTGTTATAGTAAATTACTAGAACTTAATGGGGTTGATATAGATAAAACTTTTAATCTCCATGTTTATCCAGAATACGAAATAGGTTATGAAGTTCTTGATTTTGAATGTCCAACTAATAACTTTATTCATTTACTCTGATAGCGTCTATTCAGCTGCGGATATTGATCCTAACTCAAGTAACCTAATAGTTTGTGAAGGTGACTTGATTGATGATGGAGTGAATCCAGAACACTGGCAAGGTTATATTTCTTAATTAACCCAAGGATTTGTTACATCTTAACATATTAGCATAGCAATAGACAGTAATCTAAATAGTATAGATAAAACATGTTAGTATAGTTATTAGGGAACTATCAAAAGCATGCTAAATGTAGAAAAAATGTAGCATCAACACTAAATGAATAAGTTTTATCTGTTCTATCACAGTGTTGATGATATACTCTAATTTCCTTAATAATTCTTGAAAACAAATAAGTTACTTAAAGAAAAGTACTATTATTTAGAATTAAATTCAGGCTATCAATTCTTAAAAGGCCTTGTTAATAATGAATACCTTGGTTTTGAATCTAAAATTTTTACATTTATGATTTATAATATGAAAACTTTAAATTATTAATTATTATAATTAGATCAATGCTTAAACTTATTATTAAAATCAAAAATGGAAATCTCTCTGATTAGTGCTATTCTAACTCATAGTCTTCATCATCAATATAGTTAAAGTCATCTAAGTCTCCTCTCTCAGTTGACTAACGAATCACCAGTCCAGCTACTCCTATAACCTTACCAGGTAAGACCACTATATAAGAAAGTTATAGATATTCTTTTTGTAACTTACATTTTTAAAGAGTGGTCCACATCCACCTGCGTCTGATCTATACGAATACCTTTTAATGTATTGAGTTTTTGATTAAATTTAAAGTTTTCATAAATCATAATTATTTAGCTGGATAGTAGCTATAGAGTTCAGCATTACAAAGCCTACGCTTTTGGTACTTTATCAGAAGCCAATAAAATTGCTTTGAATAGTGAAATGAATTAGTTAAACATCATCTTCTCTTATTAAAATCAAGAAATCTTGGAAATAAATCAAATAAACACCAACTCATTCAGATAAGAGTGGATAAGAGTAATCAAAATAAAGATAAAATAACAATAAATACTACAAAATTACTAAATCAATGGAGTAATATATTAAAATGATTACTAATACTCATGCTTAGCTTTCTTAGTAGATTGAGATAATGGATTAATGAGTGAGTGGTCACTGAACTAATATAATGCTACAGCAGCTTAATCGAAATCACATGCAATTGAAATTAATGGATAGTTTTTAGAAGTTAACAGTTGCGAGTTGACTTATCATGAAGATGAAGAAATTCTGACTATGATTTAAGGATCTATGAGGAAACTTATCTACTTCCTGTTTATATTTCTAATACAAGCAATTTGCAATTGCTTTATACAAGAGCACTATCTCTATTTATACGTACAGAAAATAACTATTCATTACATCCACACATTATAAGTCTACTTCACTGTACTTATTTATGAATTCCTTGTCCTTCGATGATGAGAGTGAGCACTTGTTCTTTGCAAAATCTTCTAGTCTACTGAACCAGAAATGTAATTTACCATGTACAAATAACAAAAATTTAATTAATTTCACCAAATATTTTATGCTATTTCTATAATCCATAGCAAAATGGCAATTTATTAAAATTTTGGATTGAATATTCTGAAGTATTGAGCGAATATATGAAAAGTTTAAATATAGAAGATGAGCACTTCTAGAATGCTCCAGATTTCTTAATTACAATTGAATCCACTAATGAGTGCTAAGTGGAAGAAGCCTATGAAAAGTGTTTGGGATATAACTACCCTAATATACCCAGAAGATTACAAAGATATTAGCGGTGAAGCTTTAGACACATTAGAGATTGTGGTAATTGTAGAAGCTGATGATCACATTTTTGTTCTCCCAGTCTTCCTCTAGTGTTCAAATGATCTTATTATCTATTTTTCTATAATTTGATTTAGGGGCTTTGACATTTTGATAATATTTGACCCCCCCGTTTTAAGAGCACTAAAATTGACGCCAGACGATATTGATTATGCTGGAACATTCACTTTTGACATTTATTGCTACAATTAATGGAGATTTAACAATTGTAAATCAAGGTGATTAAAAAAATATTAGAGATTAAAGTAAATTAACCCTCAATTGCTCGTGAAGATTTCGCATGTGATTTTTCTCTCTTGACGTTCCATTAGGATAATAGCATTAGACAGTGATCTAGAAAGAGATACAGCAATTTTTAATGTAGAATTATTAGACAATTATCAAAGTTTAGTTTTATAAGTGAATTATAAAAATATTTGTTATTCATTAATCACAATTAAATATATACTCAAAGCATATACCATGTAAAATTCTAAAATAATAATTATTTATACTAATTAAATAATTTTGATGAAAAATAGCTATGAATATAAGTAATTACATTACTCTATCATTTTTATATTAATATTATCTGATAATTATAAGTTGTATTTATACCATAATTAAAGTTAAGATTAGTAAGCTAATTATTAATAGTTATGAGTAAAGTTTATTTTATTAAAAATGAACTTAAGTTTTACAATATTTGAATAACATTATATTAAATCTTTAATTCAATTATTATGATTGAACAACTCTTAATTATTTAATGAAAAAAATATTAATGTATATTAAAAATAAAATGTTTAACTAAATAAAGTGGGGCAAAACTAGAAATAATTTTTTACTTTTTCCCCACTTTTACCAACTAATTCACAATATAGATTAGCTTTCAATAATTGATTATAAAATTGATAAAGTTTAAATGAATTTAATAGTTTATTTGCTTATTTCTACAATTTGAATATTCAACTAAATTTTGATAAATGCAGCTTTATTAATCTTTACTGCTACAAGTTGGTACACAATTGGAAAATTTGATGATCAAGGAATAATTTTCACAGAGAGTAATCCAACTTACAATATTGTTAGAAGCAATTAATATACAATTAGAGTATGATAAATTCAATATTGAAATACCCAGTATATACGAAATTATTACTTTGACGATAAGAGAAATTAAGCAGCTATATTTGACTTCGGTGTCTCTTTAACTTTTGCTTCTTCATTTATTGCTGTAACTTATAGTTATAATTTTACAGCTTCAAGCTTTGTTGGTTTGGTGGAAGATGCCTAAACAATATCATGTACAAAATCTGCAATAAATTCGGCTTCTACTTCTTGGATAACCGCCAGTTCAGATCCTTATATGGTGATTTAGCAACTAGTGGAACTGTAACAAGCAGCGTTTCAAATATTGCAACTTCCAAATTATATTGTGCAGCAACCAATTAGTTCGGAGCAATATCCACTATTTATAATTTCATACTTTCAGTTGTTGAAAATGCTGAAAATAAAGTCACTTAATATAGTGACTTTTCATAGCTAAGAATGGAATAAATGATCTATTTGAAATGGAATTATCACCAGCGTATGAAGATACTTAACATGAATCCATATATTACAACAATACAGTTTATGACCCTGCTATTCATGATACCTAGTTTAATTAGGTTGCTCCTAATCTCTAACTGATTTTTGATTTTGTTGATAATACTAAAGCAGAGACTTTTATTATAAAACAAGAATGCTTAAATGGCTAAAATTCAGCAAAATCATTGACTTAAAGATTAATTACTACAGCTAATCTTCCTTTTACTACTGAAGCAAATATTGATGATCTATTAATATTATTGGCAGACATCACTATTTCATTTGGCATTAAAGATTTAGAGAATTTATTTCCTGCCCAGAAAGATATATGAATTTATACTTAGTTTAAGAAAAGGTGAAGACACAAATTTACCCTTATTTATCACTGACTTTAATGAAGAAACAGGAAGTAAAAGTTTTTTATATATTATTAATCAATGATTGGCATATATTTGATGGAGCTTGTAGGAACTGATAGTATTGGTTATGTTCCTTTGCAATTTAAATTGAAGGTTATCATCAATAATTTAAATAATACTTTTTTAGAATGCTATGAGACTTGTAATACTTGCACCGATATTCTTGATAATACTTGCTTAACCTGAAAATATGAACAAGTATTTCTAGAATAACTAATGCATTTATTGATCCCCAGATGGAACTTATGACGAGCCAGAAGCTAAAGAATGTATAGACTGTCCCATTGAGTGTAGTAAATACTAAGAACCAGACAACAAAGTTTATTGCTCTGTAATATAATATTTTATCTAATGAAATTTTATTAGAAATATAAAACTGGTTATTTTATGCTGGAAAATGTTGTTTTAAAGAGTGCCTTGATAGCTGCTGGGGTGATTCCTCAGACTAGCAATGCAAATGTATTAAAATTAAGATATTATCTCACTTATTTTTAGAGATTTATACTTCAGATTTTCAGTTGTGCTTTGACTTAAAATAATTAATTTAGTCTACAGATGCTTGCAAGTCCTCTTTTAATGACATAGCTTCAGAAGAATAAACTTGCACTGATAATATACTAAATACAGATAATTCTTCATGGGAATATGGTTGTGAATGGAACAGAAAATTGATAATCAGATATACCTATATGATGCAGATGCTTAAACAATGATCCCAGTCTGAACAAATTCTCTCCTTAATCATTGTATATACTCAAGAGATTCTTAACAATTTTCTAAAAAATTAGTTAGTTTATAAGTTGATTTTAATCTTAAAACAGCTGCACTTACTGCACGAAATCTAAACTCTTAGGCAAAAATTGACTAATATCTTAGGAATTAAGTATGGCAAAATGCTTTTGATTCATAGACAGTGTAAAAATATACAGGAATATTAGGAAATGAAGTAACATAATTAAGTGTTTCATAAAATGGAGTTCTAATATTGATAGGCAATTCAACAAAAAGCATTAATGCATTCAACCCAACAACTATTTCAGCTGCTACCAAAATTTATAGATTTCGATGCTTGTCTTGGAAGTTCTCTAAATAAAGATTACTGCTGCTATTTATCTTTTTCACCTTGCATCTTTAGTTCAACTAAAGAAATATAATATATGCAATTGAATGCCAATAGATCAGTTAATGCTCAGCTAATGAATTGAAATATGGAATCTCATTCTTAACAAGCGCTTAAAAGACAGTAATACCAATAGGCATAGCAAGAGATGGCCATTTGATAGTTGTACCTTATAATTCGAATGGAGTACTTTGGCAGCCATGAAATTTAGATGTTTACAATGAAGTAATAATATAGGTAAACATATGTTTCATCCTAATGTATTTAATGCAAAAGACAAGCTAAATTTATATCATAAGTAAACTTGCTTTTCAAATCGATAATAATGCTCTGATAAATCATCTTCCATCATCAATCGTCTGAATGAATCCTGAGTTTTTTATTAAAAGTTAACAATTCTAAATCAGCAATACTAACAAACACCTATTCAGCAATAATACTCTCTTTTGGGAAGATATTCTGAAGATACCCTGAAGATATCTTATTTACAATAGCAACTTCAACAATTAGGGACACTGCGCGAAATAAGATTTGAATTGGAGAAATAGTTAAAATGAATTATCAACACAACAGACTCCAAACTATTAGCTTTGTATTTTTATTTTTCATTTTCTCCATTTTAAATGTATTTTAATATTATTGGGAAAAAGGACTTTTCTTTTATGAGAACATTTTCGAGCCTTCACCTAGTCAATGCTATATCTCACTTTGTGGTGACCCATTAAGCGAAAAAATCTACAGATCTAAGTTTGTTTTCAAGGATGTCCTACAAAAGCCGTGTCTTTGAAGCCTCTAAAAGTAACAGTTAGCTGAGTTCAATACCTCAAATTAGGTGATTTCTATAAGGATAATTTTATGATAGGACATGGCATGGAAGTACCATTGAGAGTAATATTTGAATTTATTTGATTTTAAAAGGTATTAATAACGTTTTAAATGCATGAACTATTTTTATTAGGGTTGGAAGTAATTTTCCCATATACACTTACAAATTAAACCAATAAAGTAGAGTTAATATAATCAAATTTTTTAATTTTAATCGTGCTTAGATCGATTTTTCAAATAGAACTTCTCAAAGTTCACTTCTCCAAAATCAAATTGATTGAATGAAAGTCAATTGTCTTCAAAGTCTAAATATCTCAAAGCAATGCTTGTCATATGAGTTTGTTCTATTTTTATTTATGGATATCAAAACATGAAATATTGTAAGATGATCAAGAGAATACCATGGAACCTAAGGTTAATATAATGAGCACAATTATTAACTACAAAAGATTAATCAAGACTATGGCATCATAATGAGAATACAAAACTTGCTTATAAAACATCTGTGGTTTGAATTTTAAACTTAGACAAATCATGTTTTTAAGGGGGATTTAGAACATAAAGTCGAAACTGTATAGGTGGATACTAGGTTTATGACGAAAATTAGTATAAACAATAGTTAAACATAGACAGAGTTGGCAACGAGGTTAAGAGTAACGGTGATGAACAACGGCAATTATGATACGATAAATACACAAAGATAATATATAATGTGAATATTTTTAAATTATATAATATAAAGCTAATATCTATTTATTATAATTTCAAGCAATATTTATTTAAAATTTATTATTAATATAAATTAAATATTGATATATTTATTAATTTATATAAGATTGTAAAATAAGCAAAGCATTATTGGAATTTAATGATAAAAAAAAGGATAGACTTTTGAGTAAACATAAGTTTATTTTTACTGATTGGTCTTAAATTTTATAGGATATTTTTTTGTTTTTGTTTTAGCAAAATGAATTATTTTAATAATCTACAATAATCTCATTCAAAAATAATACTTTTTAATCTAATAAATATAAAAGATTGTTGAAATAAGTGAAAGTGATGATGAAATTCATGAAATAATAGCATATTAAGTTTCACTATGGGTCTTAATTACAAATTTGCATCATGTGTGATTATTCTTTGAAGGAAATCTGACTCTCTCCATTAGCATCGACTTGATTAATAATGCCATTGACAACTGTGAGATAGTCTTTTCAAAGCCTAGAATTTCTTTAGTTTCCTCAGTTGAGATGAAGCCACTGTCATCTTTGTCGAGAATTCTGAAGGCCTGTTGTAGTATATCCTTTGTGTGGAGATTCGTCTCACTCAAAGAAGCAATGACTAGCCAGAGTAGTGAATGAACCCACTGCCTTCTATATAGAATGTCGCAAGGCTAAGGCCGAGACTGTCTGCCAAGAATGATCAACACAAGACGCCAGGGATCAAGAATCAAATATTTGCTTGATGGAAAATATAGTATACGAGCCAATGGTTATCAACCAGAGCTAGAATCAAAACCCCAAAACCCCTTAGTGAGGTTTATAAGTGCTTTGATTTGTATGGTATAGTTGGGGTCTTATTGGGGTTAGTAGAGAAATTAGGCCAATTTACAAAATGAGAAATAGAAATTAGCGAAATTTAGGGTCTATTTATGATGAGTAATATTTAGATTTACTGCTTAAGCTTAGGTATGGTACGAGTATTAATATAGACTAAGTCAAACCTGTACTAAATTATGCAGCTATAGCAAAGCTATTACAAAAGAGTGCCTCAACTGTTAGGTATCACTGCTTGCTAGCTGTTTAGCATTTTAATTCTGGTACTTGAAAGCATCCTGCAAGAAAATAAAAGTTCTCACAGCACCATATTGACTACCTCTGTGATTCTAAGATTTTAAAGTATTGGGCTCACTTTCCACTAGACTAGCGAGCTGTGATGTTTCATCGCAAGTTTCCTGACATGCGTATCTCTCCAAAAACTATAGCTAACATTTATAGAAGAAATGGTATTACTTTCAAGACTGTCAACAGAGTAAAGAGAGTCATTGATTTTACAGTGACATTTTATAGTAATAATTTAAACTATATATATGATTAAATGCAGAGGGCTATTGACAATAACATCAAGTTCATACACGCTGATGAAGCAGTGTTTACATTCAACACTTTTATTAATAAGTCTTGGTATAAGAAGTATGATAATATAGAAGTTTATAATTAAAAAGTGAAGGTAGTCACCCATGCAATTTTAGCTGGTATAAGTGAAGATTCAGGCTTAGAGAGTTATGTTATTCACCCTCGCTCTATTAAGCGAGAGTAGTACATAGAGTTCCTACATAAGCTGAGAGATAAATACAACGATTAGGAGATCATCCTGTTTGTTGACAACCTCTCAGTTCATAAGACGAAGGAGTCTAAGAAAGCTTATGAAGAGTTAAACATAACTCCTGTATACAATGTTCCTTATAGCCCATAATTTAATGGAATTGAATTCTACTGGAGTTAAATCAAGACTCACTACAAGAAGCTGCTGCTGTATCATCTTATGCATGACTTGCCTATCGATACAGTAGACTTGATTCAAAGCAGCTGTAAGAGAGTGAGTGTAGATAAGACAACAATTTGTGCGAGAGAGGGAAGAATGAATGTTTATAAATAAGTTTTAGATCCCATATTTCTTCTCTTTGTGCCAGCTCCTGCATCTATGTTCATTTCTTCTGGCTTTTAGACATCTTTATAAAGTCTCTTGCTCACTTCATAAATAGTCTATGACTTTCTCTCTCTGTGAACCTTCGCATGCTCTTTCATTAGGAATATACCAGTTCCAGGTTTCTCTACAAAGTTATATGTCAAAGCTTACTAGAGAGGAATGGGTGCTTCTTAAGCTCAGCGAGCCAGGTCTCGCTTATTAGTATGCCTTGCTTCTTTTAATCTTCAGGAGAAATAGAGTAGCGTTTTTTGTGAGCTTCTTCAATGATCTCTCTGAGATAACTCTCTCTTAAAGTGCCAAGAACTCCAAAGAAGAAGCTCCTTTCTGGAAGCTTGTTAGAGACGTGTTTCTTGGTAGGAAGATAAACTACCAACTCTTCATCTTTCATCGCATCCTCGTAGAGATTAGTGACTGAAATCTCTGGGTAGTTTGGTATATCTATCAACTTTATTTCACTGTTTTTAAAAGCTTTCTTCTCATCGCAGAGTATAGCTTTTAAGAATGAAATTTTGGTACCTTCCATCGTTGGAAGTAATAATCCCACTATAGTATATTATTAAGAATATGTCAAATGCTTACCATGCTAAGTGAGGTATCGATAGAGATCTTCCTTGCTTCTAAATCTTGAGATCATTTCTTAAGCTTCAACCCTCTTCATTGCAGTACTTATAGATTCCATCCTTGTTCCTTCTCTTGTTATTGAATTTCAAATTTTAATATATAGAGTTCTGGATCCTACTGTTAAAAATCTTAGTATTAAATATGGGCATCTTATAGGAGGTCAACCTGGTAAGGATACGTGGAGAAAGCTGGCAGAAGCTGTAACAAACTTCAGAGATGGAGCTCCATTTTTATCAATTTAGTTCCATTAAATTAGTACTAAATTTGTTTAAATTTGATTAGTACCGGTACTAAATTCGTTTAAATTTAATTGGTACCAATTTAATAGTACCAAAACTTAATTAGTACCTAGTTTTAAACTAATGAGGTTTTAATGGAAAAGTTCCAAAATGGTTCAAAACCTAATTGGTACCAGTACCAACCCGATTTTATACTTGGTTGGTACCAAAATCGAAATTATTAAGTATGAAATTAGAAAAATTATATTTATAAACTAAGCATAAATATGATCTCTAACACCTTAAATTCAACCATAATTGTTGTCGTATCAACTCCTATACATAGTTGCTATAACTAGAGAGGTTATTAGAGCTTTATAATACAAATTTAAATTTGAATTTAAACATGGCGGCTAACTTAAATCGTAAAGCAATCTCTCTTGGCAATGGTTAATCATAGCTAAACTTTGGCACCACTAAAAAGCAAGAAGTTATTTATATTGAGAGGGAAGTAGAGTTAAGAGCTCTTGAGTTTGAAGCAGAAGTCTTAAAAATTGAAGTATCTAACTAGAAGGGGAGAACAGAGATAGGACTTTAAACATAAATTGAATATGTTGAGGAGATAAAGAACAGCAACCAATTGAAAAATAAAAACACTTTGAATGCAATGATTGTTAAAACTTCTTCTCAACTGAGTAGAGCTTGAAGAAGCATATTAAAGAAATACATTCTGGTAAAGCGAAGATTTATTTCAAGCATGATAAGGTGGATGACAGGTATTAATGCACGACTTGCATGAAGTCTTACACTCACTCCTAAGGTTAAAAGACACATGCAAAAGCATAAATTAAGCGAGTTTTTAATGTAAGATTAAGAGACTTAAAAACTTATACCTGCCAAGAGAAAGTCTAAAACTCTTGAATCTTTAAGAGATAGTAAGAAAAGCTCAAGAGGCAGAAACGATATGAGTCAATGAGTCAACCTGCAGGCAATACATTTTTAGCATGCTTCTAAGAGAGAGCTATGTATATTCCTGCATTAAATGCTGTTGATCTTAGCAGTTGTATATAAAACTACTTGAATATAAATGTGCCTAGCAAGGCAAAACTTATAGTAGTCGACGAGTTTGCATACAAGGTAAAACCCCAATGCTGTTATTTACAATTTTTTGTAGACGATAGAAATTAATCAAAATACAAATACTCTTAACTTAATATCATTTATTTACTTCACAAATTTCTCAATCTCTCTCTCTCAAAGTTTTTAGCTGATCTTGCCTCTCCTGGTCCAGGTCCTTGATTTCTTCGCATTCTCCATCCTTTGGTCTAAATTTTAATGCTTCCTTCATCAACGAATCCACGGTGTCCT
>ARYC01004812.1:0-13630 GCA_000711775.1 Oxytricha trifallax
ACTCTAAGAGACTATCTATATCAAAACAGATATCCGGATGACTTGAATGATATACTTTCAGATATGATTAAGGGTGTCTAGGAGTTGCATGAATTTGGATATGTTCATAGAGATCTAAAGCCTGAAAATGTGATGCTCAACCTCTGTCCTTTAGAAGTTGTCGTTATCGATTTCAATAGAGCCTTAAGATAAGAGATTGTAACATTAGCAAAGGTCCTTGGGAACACCAGGATACTTCCCAATCAGAGAGAAGTAGACAAATGGCTCTGTTTAGTGGGATGTATGAGCAGTTGCTGCTATCATATTAGAAAGTGACATGGAAAGCATGTCTTACTTTGGTACTAAGCATAAAACAATCAATTAGCTTAGCTTAGAAGCATATAAAGTAAGAAGATGTCTGCGAAGAAATAAAAAGCATAGTAGAGATGATAATCGTAAGAGCTCCTTCATATCCTAGATAATCCTTAGATGACATACTTGAGCCACTATAGAGAGCAAGATTCAAGAGATACAATAAAAACAAGCAGATTATATTTGTTTGAATTAAGTACTCTAATACTCATTAAATATTCATTAAATTCGCATAAAACCTGCGATTTCTCTACTAACCCCAATAAGACCCCAACTATACCCTACAAATCAAAGCACTTATAAACCTCACTAAGGGGTTTTGGGGTTTCGAATGACCCAGAGGTTTCGCAGTACCTGCCTACTAATAAGCAGTTGTCAAATAAACTACATGAAAGAAACTATTTCTTTGTCATACTTGCAAGAATTAAAGGTGATTACTTGAAAGAAATTATTCAAGAATCTCATAAGAAAAGGTACAGCATCTCTTCAGAAGATAAGAATAAACAGGGGATTAAGATAAGTGAGAGCTGGCTATAAGAGTTGCAGAAGCACCCATATATTTCAAGTAAGATTTGTAGTTTAACTCTTTAGAAAAAATCTGGTACTGGCATCTTCTTGAAGGAATAGAGCAAGCTTCACAGAGAGCGAAAGTCGCAGACAAAGTATGAAGTTAGCAAGAGACTTTATTCAAATATTTACCCTCCAGAGTCAATGAACATAGATGCAGGAGCTGGCAGCAAGAGAAGAAACTTAGGAGGAGGGAAGCAAGAAATAGAAGAAAATAAAGTGAAGCCAGCTCCCTCTAAAGAATTTTAAATGTGACTTATATATTCATTAACTTAACTACAAAACTTATTTATATACATTCACTCTCCCTTCTTTAGCACACTTTTAAGCCAACAAATTATCTACTCTCTTCGCTGAGCTTTTAATAAAGTCTACTGTATCGATAGGTAGGTCATGCATTAGATGGTATAGCAGCAGTTTCTTATAATGACCTTTTAGTATACCCCAGTAGAATTCAATTCCATTAAACTATGGACTATAAGGCACGTTGAACACTGGTGTTATCCTTAGTTGTTCATAACTTTTCCTTGTTTCTTTTGTCTTATGAACTGAAAGATTATCAACGAATAGTATAATCTCTTATTCAGGGTACTTTTCTCTCAGCTGCTCTAAGAACTTAATATACTGCTCTGTCTTAATAGAGCGAGGATGAATAACAGAAGTTTCTAAACCAGCATCCTCGCTAATTCCTCCAAGAATTGCCATTGTTTATACCTTGACCTTTTAGTCATATACCTCTATATTACTATGCTTCTTATACCAAGACTTCTAGATGAAAGTGTTGAAGGTAAACACAGCCTCGTCAGCATGAATAAACTTAATATTACTCTATTAGGCTCTCTGCATTTAATTTTAAATATAATTTAAGTTATTGTTGCAAAATGGCAGAGTGAAATCAATCACTCTCTTGATACGATTAACACCTTTGTAAGATATACCATTTCGTTTATAAATGTTTGCAACAGACTATGCAGAGATCTTCAACTCAGGGAACTGGCGGTGAAACATAGTAGCTCGTTAGTCGAGAAAGAAGTGAGCCCAATACTTCAAAGTTTTATCATTAATAAGATAGTCAATATGCTTTTATAGAAACGTTGACTTCCTCTTAGGCATAGAATTCAGCTATTATTGCTTTAGTTATACTGCTATAAAACAGTGGGACCGAACAGTTGATAGACTTCGCTTTAAGAGCAGTGCAATAGACTTATAGTTCAGTACTGGTTTGACTTATTCCTGTATATATCACATCCATACCGAAGTTTAAACACTAAATCTATATACTCTTCATCATAAATAGACCCCAAAAGCTAGCTATTTTTGTCTCGCATTTAATTAATAACCCCAACCCCTAACAAATTCCCTACAAATCAAAGCACTTATAAACCTCATTAAGGGGTTTTGGGGTTTTGAGTGTACCTCTTTGATTAGTCTCTTCAAGCTAGACTCACTCAGTTAAGAAGAAATTTTAGCAGTCTTCACAGTATAAGGTTTTAAATTTTTTCTATTGGTTGCTGTTCCTTATCTTCCTCAACCAATTCAACTTATGTTTAAACTCCCATCTCTGCACACTACTTCTTGTTTTAAACTTAAATTTTAAAGACCTCAGCTTCAAACTCTAGAGCTCTCAGCTAAACCTCCTTTTCAATATAAATTACTTCTGGTTTCTTGGAGAAGCCAAAGTTGAGCAATGATTAACCTGTTCCAACAGAAACTCTCTTACGATTTAAGTTAGCCACCATGTTTAAATTCAAATTTAAATCACTATTATTAATGAGTATTAACTTCTCTAGCTAAAGCATAGTTGAGCAGGAGTTAACCCTGCAGTAATAATGGTTGATTTTGAAGTGTTAGACATCATATTTATATTAAGTTTATAACTATAAATTGCTAATTTCATGCATAATATTATTAATGCTGGCACCAAATTCTTAAAAATCAGGATATTACTGGTACCAATTAAGTTTTGATCCATTTTGGAACTGTTCAATTAAAACCTCATTAGATTAAGACTAGGCACTAATTAAGTTTTGGTAGTATTAAATTGGTACCAATTAAAATTAAACGGAATTAATACCAGCACTAATTAAATTTAAACAAATTTAGTTCTAATTTAATGGAACTTAATTGATAAAAATGGAGATCAATCTCTGAAATTTGTTACAGCTTCTGTAAACTTTCGTCCACGTATCTTTGCAGGGTTGAGCTCCTATAAGATGGCCATATATAATAGTTAATTTTAAACAATAGGATCCTTAAGTCTATAAATTATAATTTCAAATTCATTAATTGGAAGAGGAAAAAAGATGGAATCACTCAATGATCAAATATAAAGGGTTGAAGCTCAAGATATGATCTCAAGATTCAGAAGTAAGGAACATCTCAATCGATACCTAACTTTACACGGTTAGGTATTTTTTTTATTATTTTCAAATTATATAGTTTGTTTATTTTTCCAACGATGGAAGGTACTTTAATTTCATTCTTGAAAGCAATACTTTGTGAGGAGAAGAAAGCTTTTTAAAATAAAGAGATTAAACTAATTGAAATTCAAAACTACCCTGAAAATTCAGTCTCTAATCCTTATGAAGATGCTATGAAATATGGGGAAGTGGTTTTTATTTTCCTACCAAGAATTAACTCTTTATTAAACTTCCAGAGAGGAACTTCTTCTTTGGTGTCTTTCTTACAATTAAAGAGGAGTATTTAAGAGAAATAATTGAAGAAACTCATAAGAAATGATATTCTATCTCTTCAGAAGACTAGAAGAAGCAAGGCATTATAATAAGTTCAGTTTGGCCAGAAGGACTTAAGAAGCATCCTTATCTTTCATGTAAACTTTGACATATAAATTTGTAGGAAAACCTGGCACTGGGACATATCTAATGTAAGAGCATGCTAAGGTTCATAGAGATAGGAAATAGCATACAGTTCATTAAGTTAGCAAGAGACTTTATAATGAAATATAAAACTAGAAGATATGAATATTGATGGAGGAGATGGTAGTAAGAGAAGAAACCTTGGGCCTGTCAAGCCTTAAGTAGAAGAAAAGAAAGAGAAGCCTAATCCTTTAAAGGGTCCATTTAATATGTGAACTATTTCATTCATTTAAGTCTAAAACTTATTAATAAACATTCATTCTTCCTTTCCTAGCACATATCGTAGTCTTATCATTATTCACTCTCTTGCAACTACTTTGTATTAAGTCTACTGTATCCATCGGTAAATAATGCATTAGATGATACAACAGTAACTTCTTGTAATAAGTCTTGATTTAACTCCAGTAGAATTCTATTCCATTAAATTATGGGCTATAATGAACGTTGGATACAGGAGTTATTTTTAACTTTTCATAAGCTTTCTTAGATTCCTTAGTCTTATGAACTGATAAGTTATCAACAAACAATAAGATCTATTGTTTATTGTATTTATCTCTTAGCTTATGAATGAACTCAATATACTGCTCTCGCTTTAAAGAGCGAGGATGAATCAAATATGCTTCAAGTCCTCAATCTTTACTAATAACAGTTAAATTTGCGTGTGTAACAACCTTTACCTTTTTGTCATATACTTCTATGTTATCATACTTTTTATACCATGACTTATTAATGAAGGTGTTGAATGTAAAAATTGCTTCATCAGCGTGTATGAACTTGATGTTATTAGTATTAGCTCGCTACATTTAATCATATTTAAAGTTTAAATTATTAATATAAAATGGAACTGTAAAATCAATCACTCTCTTCACTCTGTTGACTGTCTTGAAATTAATTCCAATTCTTCTATAAATATTTGCTATAGTCTAAGGAGAGATACGCATCTCAGGAAACTTCCGATAAAAATGACAGCTCGTTAGTCCTGTGGAAAGTATGCCAAGTGCTTAAGCGTCTTAGAGTTACAGAGATAGTCAATATGAACTTTAGTTTCTAGCAGGATGTTTTCAAGAGCCTGAGTAATAATACTAAACGGCTAGCAAGCAGTGATACTTTACAGTTGATGCACTCTTGTGTAAGAGCTTTACTATAGCTTCATAATTTACACTGGTTTGACTTAGTATATTAAAACTCGTACGATACCTAAGCTAAAGAAGTAAATCTAAATATTTCTCATTATAAATAGACTCTAATCATCGTTAATTTCTATTTCTCATTTTGCAATTAGATCTAATTTTTCAACTAACCCCAATAAGACCCCAAATATACCCTACAAATCAAAGCACTTATAAACTTTATTAAGAAGTACTTGGGTTTTTATTCATCGTCTGCGTTGAAATCAACATAAAAATCTACTTCTAGTTTTAATTCAAGTATGATTAAGCAATTCTTCTTCTATAACTCAAAACTTGGAGTACCTCACTATACTTGCGGAGGCTTCTTTTCAATTAGTTCTGCTTTCATGATTTTGTTGCAAAATCAATAAGATTACAATTTGCTAAGCACTTTACAGAAATAAGGCAATATGGGAATGTTCTAAAAGCCAAATGCAGTTCCTTAGTAAGTTCTGCAGCCATTCAACGCAACATAAACAAG
Organism: Oxytricha trifallax; assembly: GCA_000711775.1. NCBI lineage: Eukaryota > Ciliophora > Spirotrichea > Sporadotrichida > Oxytrichidae > Oxytricha > Oxytricha trifallax. Next base: position 5,445 of record ARYC01004812.1, read on the forward strand.
TTTCCTATTAAATGAAGTTCTTTTTAAGGCACTGAACAAAGAAACTTGAAACTAAACTTGCAATACAACTCTCTCCTAACAAATGATAAATAATATATCTAATTCGTATTAATCAATAATAAATCTTTATCCCTAATATATTAAACACTTTTATATTCAACCTTCATAATATCTAAGTCAATTTTTTAATTATTAAATTCAAGTCAGTTATGATTAATTAAACTCCATTTCTCCTATTTCTTATGTATTTTATCGATATTAGGTTAGAAAATTAGGTTAGCAAATTATTAAGATATAATTTTTGAAAAATAAGTGAAAATTTACATGAAATGTAGATATAGACTCATTTAGAGAAAATTGTATTTAAGAACAAGAACCAAATAAGAATAAATAGCATCATAAAAAGAACTTATTGAGCGACATCTACAAATAGTTATTATAAAATGCTGCAAGATACGTTCTCAGCTTAGTTCAGCTTAGGATAGCTTAAGTCAGCTTAGGATTTGCTCAAATAAACAGCCTCGAACAACTTTTGTCGTAAATCAGCATTCTTAATTCATTGAGCTCTCTAAGGCTTATAGTCCCAATTTATATTAAATCTTAATTATAATAATTATTATTAGGCTTTAATTTTTATAAATTATTAAAAATTAAATATATGCTTAATTAAATTTCTATATAGAGAATTCATTTTAATAAGAATCATATTTAATTTTTAATAATTTATAAAAATTAAAGCCTAATAATAATTATTATAATTAAGATTTAATATAAATTGGGACTATAAGCCTTAGAGAGCTCAATGAATTAAGAATGCTGATTTACGACAAAAGTTGTTCGAGGCTGTTTATTTGAGCAAATCCTAAGCTGACTTAAGCTATCCTAAGCTGAACTAAGCTTGAGAACGTATCTTGCAGCATTTTATAATAACTATTTGTAGATGTCGCTCAATAAGTTCTTTTTATGATGCTATTTATTCTTATTTGGTTCTTGTTCTTAAATACAATTTTCTCTAAATGAGTCTATATCTACATTTCATGTAAATTTTCACTTATTTTTCAAAAATTATATCTTATTTGTAATAAAACCCCATAGAATTAAGAAGCGAGGATTGGAGTTAAGAACAATTAGATTAAACTTTAATTATTATTGGCGTACAATTTTAATGTTTGGGCTAATTATTAAAACTATTAAGCTCGATTAACTGTCCTAATAAAGTAATCCAATCAGAGTGTGTATATTTGATTTTACCCTAATAATAATAAATATTAGCCAATAATAATTAAATTTTAATCTAATTGTTCTTAACTCCAATTCTCGTTTCTTAATTGATCTATCGGGGTTTATAACCGGCAATTGTTTTACTAAGAAAATTTTTGGTTACTGTGAACTAAAGTAGCAGATTTATAGACTCGGGAGCGGGGCACTATTATTAATATTGTGTTATTTAGCTTAACAATACCATTTCTTAATGATTATTGAGAGTTGGAATTTCTAAAAACTGAAATCTTTATAAAAAGTAAGAAATTTTGCTATTTATTAAGCAATACCCTCATTTTTTTAATTCTTAAGCAACTAATAAGCAGCTAAAACTTTAAATTAAAAAAAAGCATTTATATAAATCATCGATTTACTTGTGTGATAATAATTGAATATAAAAGCAAAAATAGCCTATTAACTATGTAGCTATTAGAAAAAACTATATGTATTTTATATTTGTATACTTAATAATTCAAACATTGTTAAATTATTTTTTTTAAATTAGATGATTGTTATCATCTCATTTAGGAGATTGAGTGTGACACTTATGTCTTGGGCTCTAACAAGTAGCAGGTTTGATAATTTTAAAAATAGATTTAGCATGTCTTAATTGTTCACATATCCCTTTATCTTAGTATCGATGAGATATTCTCTGAAGTGGGAGATGTTTTGATGTACATGCTTTATATAGGATGTTATTTGATTCCGATGTCCGAATTATATGTAGTTCTTTTAATTCAAGACCCCCATGATTAAAATAATTATTATATTTGTATGATGTATAGGAAGTATATGTAATATTTAAAAGGAAAAAAATAGAAAACCATAAATAAGTCAGTTTTTATGGAATTTCCAAATTAATATTGTTTTATGGATCAATAATAACTTAAGAAATGAAATGGAATTCACTAGTAAAGCAGTCTACAAATTTGATAAGAGATAATGAAAAAAATTAATGTAAATTATTTTATGATATTAAATATAAATTAGTGAATAAATAATTTGTAATTTAAAAATGTAAAACATTTTAATTCTAACAATAAACTCAATACTTTGCTCCATTTAGATGAAATGAAATTTCCATTATTAACATCTCTATTGTTGCAGAATTCAAGCCAATTTCTGCTCTTATAGTTACAACGTATTGAAAGATAACGTGACCATCAATTAAAAATTCATTATTTCAGTATTAATTTGTTGAATGATATCATAATAGAGCAGTAACCTCGACCATTCCACATTTCACAAGGAACGTTAACTTTCTTCCTATTATCCCGAAATAACTGCTTGTTTCCATGGTTACCATGACCTGACCATCACTTGAAATGCTTGATTTTATTTTTTAATTTTTATCATATTTAAATCATCCTTAATATTGATAAAATAGATAAAAATAGGAAATTTGAGAAATTAGTATAAATTAGAAATATATTAGTAATTACAACTGTCATGAATTAGCAGTACCATTAATCAATTTGATTAAATTAATATTTAATTAATTAATATATAAATATAATATAATTAGTGGTCTAGTGGGCAGGTGGTCTGGCAGGGTCTTTAGCAGACCACTTTTGTAATATATATTTAATTTAATATATAAATACTTTACAGATGCGTTGACTGCTAATGGAGTCAACATGCCGGAGACCACCAAGACGGATATTCAATTGACTGAGAGGCCACTATAGACTTATACCAGCGCGGAGGACTCTGAAAGTAAAGTTAGAATAATGTCTCACAACCGCCACTAATTCATATTACAGGTGCAGAATGAGGGTAGCTCCGAGCTCTGGAAGCAGTGCCAGCGCGTAATGACGAGTCAAATTCCGGGATTTAGTCACCTCGAAGTCTACACTGATCGTTCAAACTAGATCTACTACCTCTGTATTCGCTTCAAGACATATTCAACCGGAGCCAACTAGTCATATTTCACTGAAAAGAGGCGCAAGGGTGCGGGTATTATAGCAGAGTTGGAACTAACCGTCAAGCTTCTCGCACATCAGACATTCGATTAATTCGCATCAGCAGTGGAAGGAGTAAAGCTGATATACGGGCCCCCTCAGCATTATGAGAAGTTCCTCGCCAAACAGAATGCTAAGTAGTAAAAGGAATAGTAGAAAGCAGGAGTGCGGGGCCAGAGGTGTTATGGATGTGACAAATGACTATATGATTGAGAGGCTCTCAGGATCGGCTTCATCAAAAGAAGACTACATTAATATGAAGGCTCATGATATACCTCAGCTAGTGGCCATTGCAAAGTCATACAGTTAAATCAACTACGCCGATCAAGAAATCTAGAAATCGGGGATCGCCATTAAGGAGAAGGTTCCTATAATAACATCACTCCAGGACTTTATCGCAGAACTAAGAAATAATGGAGATGAAACGAGTACACCTAAAGATGCCGATCTGAAAGCAATGGGTTATCTCCACATTCTTGATGCCCTTTACGAGCTCCTAATCAAGCGCAAGAACAGTAAAATTCACAGCTTATGGATATATGGCCCCACCAATACCGGGAAGACAAAAATCACTCACATTCTGGAGGAGATATTCGTGTGTGAATAGTACGTGCAGTCTAACTCACATTTTCACGTCCCTATGAGGCAAGGCAAGGCGGGCGAGCCACAGATTCTAATCGCAAACGAGATCAATCTTACCAAAGCATTTGAATCATCTGGGATAGCAGGGATGAAACGGTTGATGGAAGGTGAAGGGGCTATTGAGTAGAAGTACGGCGGCGTGGAATACAAGTACATTGGCTGCTTCACTGTAATCACTTCGAATACTCTACCATTCGATAACATGGTACCCGAAGATGCCAATGCCTTTAAGGCTCGGTGTCTACTCTGCCAATCTGAGATTCCGACATAGAGTGGGGAGGAGGCCTTCCCATTGACAGCGGCGATGGTTGCACTCTTCCTAAATGCAAGATTCCTGGCCAGTGAAAAAGAGAAGAATGTGACAAAATGACAGCATCAGTCCGTGGTCTGAGAGAGTACCGGAGTAAAGTCTGGTGTCTAGAGCAGTAATTAGTGCAATCAACGCATCTGTAAAGTATTAATTTATTAAAATAAATATATATATTACAAAAGTGGTCTGCTAAAGACCCTGCTAGACCACCTGCCCACCGGCCCACTAGACCACTAATTATATTATTTTTTACATTAATTAATTAAATATTAAATTTAAATCAAAATTTGATTAATGATACTCTAATTCATGACAGTTGTAATTACTAATATATTTCTAATTTATACTAATTTCTCAAATTTCCTATTTTTATCTATTTTATCAATATTATAAATTTAGTAATTTTATAACTTATTTAACGCAAGTCGATTATATTCTTATTATATATTTATAGTTGAAAGTAAATAACTAAATAAGTATATTTAAATGGGATTAACCAATTATCATAAATTAAGATTTTAAAATTATGGATTTAAACTACAAATCTATTTATTTAATACGAGATTGTAGAAGATAAAGGTCAGATTAATAATAAAATGGTTTACAGAAATATAATTATTATTGATTTATATAAAGACTAAAACAAAATAATATCATATCTTCCCTTATAAATATTCTTCAATGAATATTCATATTTTATTAATATATGTTCTAACCGAGATACCCCTCCCCACCCCTCCCCACCATTAACCGAGATACCCCTACCCCCTCACCACCCCCAACCTATTTTATAATAAAAAAATAATTTAGAAAATCTTTTATAAATGAGAATTTTAAAAATTATTGATTAAATAATTATAATAATTTATAAAATCTTTCATAAATGAGAATTTTTAAATTTTATAGATTGAATAATTATTTTTATTTATAATTAAAGCTTAATAATTATAATTATATTTAAATTAATAATAATGATTAATTTATAAAATTGTCATTTATAAAAGATTTTATAAATTATTATATTATTTTATTATAAAATAGGTTGGGGGTGGGAGGGGTATCTCGGTTAAGGGTGGGAGGGTGGGGAGGGGTATCTCGGTTAGAACAAATATATATTATAAAACATGATAATTAAGTGAATAGGTAGGACCTGATTTCGCAAGAATATTTATATTAAAAAAAGAAAATCTTTTTAATATTTCTGATAACCTATATTTAAAAATAGGAGTGGAATAAATTCTGTTTAAATAATAAAAATAGAATGTCTAGATAATTAAATACCGATATCAAATTATTTCATGTTTTGGTAAGATAAAACAGCCTGTAATGAAATATCGTTAAAATATAACATATAATGAAATTATAAAGATATCAGGACTTGATTCTACAATAAAGATTTTATGAAAATTGTTACTTTGACAATATATTTTAATCATCAATGTAAAGATAATGCTTTTAAATGAGTTTCAATGAGTTGCTAACAATGGTACCATTAATATTAATAATAATAATAATAATAATAATAATAATAATAATAATAATAATAATAAAAATTTGATCACACTGAGGCCTCTGGGGACCCCGATCATTATAAGCATTAAAGCTAATAAAGGACTATCCCTTTTATATTAAATTTTTTATATATCATCTGATCTGTTCAATCTCTCTCTTTTATTGTCACTTCAGTTTGATTTTTAATTCAAACTAAGATTTTTCATTTTTATTTATGTTACATTAACTGCATTAAGTAAACTCTTTCATTATAGAAGATGTCCTTATATATTGTTTTATGATGTGCTCTTTGAGTTCTTGCTAAACCATCGAATCTGTAAATAGAATTTTGAAGTGGTTTACCATAAAGTCCCTAGAATCGCAAACTGGTCACCATTTATTATTCACCTTTAGTTATTCCATTAGATATTGCGAGAATCTTTGGGTTATATCCAAATAATGTATATTAAGTGCTAAGCAGCCTTATATACTATTTAAGTGTTTAATTCTTATTGGTTGGTTAATCATATCTATCAATTATATCTTTGGGGTTTAGGGATTCAGGATCTCAGGGTTTTGTTAAAGGATTGTCTGACTTGGTGCAGACTAATGAGTTTTATTGTTTTATTTTATTGTTAGTTAATCCTTTTTTATTAAAGATTGAGACTAGGTGCTATTATTACCTCTTAATTATCTTATATAATACTAGGTTTAGTTAATAGATTTATATTATGTTTGCTTTGCCACTAGGGTGGTTCATTAATTGCTGGAGTAGATACACTTGAGAATTTATTACAAGAATCTAGGTAGTTTTCTAATTATGTTTTATCTTACTAAATAGGGACTTCAAATTTTTAAGGTCGTGAAGTATTAGAGAAAACACTTGTTTTTCCATCAGGATTTAGGATTTGATGACTATTAAATTCTCCTATTTATTAGGTAGGTTCAAGTAGTTTTATATAGGTAGTAGTAGTGAGTATCCTTTCGGGTCATATTTTATTTTGCAGAGGAATCGGGATTTTTAAATCATAAGAATTATTTATTGAAGAATTTAAGAATTATAAATATAAAATAAATTCAATTAAAATTGAATAATCAAATATAACAGTATTAGTGAAAAATGTAAAGCCTTAATACTTTAACACTGATACAATAATTAAGATCCTTAATAAGCTTAGTTCACTTGCTTTACTTTTTAATAAATTTGGAAAATATTTCGCCTTAGCAAAAATTTTATTCAAAAATTTTGAATAAATTATAACAACAAACCCGATCAAAGGAAAAATTATAAAAAAAACTCTAATTTAACACTTGTTCATTTATACTATTTGGTGCATAAGACTAATTTGACTGATCTAAAATAATATTCAATAGATGAGTTGTCGCGCAAAAATTTTTTTATTCGTAAATTTCCATATAAAAAATTTCGACATCTAGTTTAAGAAAGCTATACATCTTCAATAGTGTGAAATATAAATAAGGGAAGTCAACATATAAACTTTTAAATTAATATAATGACTTAAATTAAAGTTTAATAACTTCAATAATACCCTATGATAATTTAAGCTTATTAGCAAGAAGAAATTCTAATATATTTAGATGAGACTCTTTTTAAACCATATGCTATTTCTTTGAGATCTTGGGCAGGTCCATACTCTAATAAAAATGTTTAAAAAGAAGGTATAAATATCTCAACTTTGGCTTCATTGGTATTTATTTTAGGTCAATAAAGACTATTAGAATTTGTTATAAAAGAAAAATCAATCAAAATTTTAGATTTGATGCTTGGACTAGAATTAATAGAACCATAATTTAAGGGTTAAAAAGTAATAATATTCATGGGTAATTTGCGTATTCATCATAATAGAGCTTTTATATAAAAGATAATTGATAATGGGTGAAAATTTATCTTTAATGCTCCCTACTCTTCATTTTTTAACTGCATTGAAGAAATTTTTTAAAGAACAAAATTAACCTATAAGAGGATCGTAATTGAAAAGAATTTTAACTTTTCCAATAAGGAACACTATTAAATTGTAAGGAACGCAATTTTAAACATTAAGTAAGAAGATTGCTAAAAAACAGAAAAGAGAATGATTAAGTTAAAGTAATTTTTAATTAATTTAATTCCAACATCGTATATTTAAAAATTTTTGCTTTTAAGTAGTTAAATATATATTGCTTATCTATTTTCCCTCTTTTTGTTCCACTAAATTATAATTTTCGTTTTTTACATAATCTGAATAAGAAAGTGTCATCTAGTTCAATTTCCTTTTTTAGATACCCTTTTGCATGATGATCCTTGCCTATGTAGAGAGAGAGCTCAACCTTTACGCTCTATATTAAATTTAATAGAATAATAATTTCACACTTGAGATAGAAAGGTTTTTCTACAGCTTTTCCAAGAGCTCATTGCTGAATTAATTTTATTTTGGTCCCCTGTTAGTTGTGTTTTCAGAAACTCTAATTTATTATTAATCTTAGACCATCCTCTATAAATAGTTGTGTCAAAGAGTGCCTAA
>ARYC01004813.1:0-54613 GCA_000711775.1 Oxytricha trifallax
TATAAGGAAATAATTAAAAATCATTATTTAAGATCAGAAAACTCATAAATTTAAAATAAGTAATAATTCAACTAGGTTTATAAATCCAACAGACAAAATATACTACGCACTAGTAAATTAAATTGCCCAAACTAATATAAGTAAATAAGTTTCATTTTAATAATTCTAATTAATTATTTTTCTATAATTTAAAGGTCTGTTTTTGCATTATCTAAAATTAAAATTGTCAATTATTGCAATTATTCAAATAGTTTTTGAATTTTATTAGTTAAAATGTTTCTGCTCAAGACTTAATATTTCTTAGTTTTATGATTAAAAATCTCAAATAATTTTCGTCTCTGCAATACCTTCTTCTATCTTTTTGGGGATAATTTAATTCTTAAAGTAAGTGGCTTTTAAAAATAAAAGGACTTCTAACATTTTATGTCAATAAAATGTTTATGAATAAATATCCTGATTAAAAATTTATAATTTGAAAAAAAGAATAGTTTTCATTTAAATAAATTAAAATACTAATTATGCTAAAAAGACTTATGACTTGTGAAAAAGCAAAGAAATTATAACCACACTATGAATGATCCCTTTATCATATGATTATATTATCTAATTTTAAAGTCAATAGTACAAATTAAATTATTCTGTATTAATTTAATATCCCAAAACCCCTAAACAGTCAACAATATTTCTATTCATTTGATATAAGTAGTATTTACTTCAACTCTGTAGTATATATTTTGAATAAAGGAATTTTTTGTATCAAAGATGAGATATTCATTCGTGCAGAGAACATAGCAAAATGGGGAGAGAATTCCAAAATAAATGATTATTCCCAACATTATATGAATAAAATCTTTATTAATTATGTTTTAGAGCTATTTTATGGATAAATATCTCTTATTATAAAATTATTTTTATTTTTAAAATCGTCAGAGTCATATCTTCCATTGTAAAAATCTCCAATAGAACTATACAATGATTTTCTGCTTTCTTATGACTATTTCAATTATTTTTCTTCTACATTAGAGCCAAATCCTTGAAAATCTATCGTTTGGTTAAAAAGCTGATTTTAAGGGGGGAGAATAGTATATGTTTTCATTTTTTTAAAGATAGTAATATCTCTATTTTATTTATAGATTGTCAAATTTTCATTGAGAATTTAAGTTACAAATTCTATTAGATATTTGATATTAGCAAGGTAATAATAAAATAAATTATATTCTCATAAAATTCAAAATAATATTATCTGCATAAAGCTATATTTAGACTCTATAAATAAAAATTGTATATGTTATAAGTTCTAAGTAGAATAAATTATTAAAAGTTATTTTTTATTTATGGGTATTTTAATAATTAAAATAAATATTTAAATAATTAATACTGCATATAGATTTGATTTGGAGAAATAAATTAAATAAAAATAATATTATATAAAAATTACTAGATATAAGTATAAAATTTTAATTAAATCCTGCAATTCTAATCAGATTTATTAATTAAAATGATACCTTAATTATTCTTGAACATAAGATATTTTCAAATGAAGTTCCTTTATCAATAAATTTAGATTGCTCTACGCTAAAAGTTTAAATAATTGATAATTACAATTCAAACATATCCTTTAGTTTTAAATATTATTCTTATATTCAATATAATAAATCAATTATTAAAAATTATTATTTAATTTCTAAATTAAAATAGCTTTTAATTTCCAATCCTTAAATATATTCAAATAATAATATCATTTAATTAAAGAAAGTAAAATAAAAAACTAACCTATAATTCATATAATTATTAATACAACGTCATTATTGTCATAATTATCTGCTTTCAAGCTTTAACTTAGCTTAATTCCCTACTGCTTAACCTTATTTTTTTGATTAATTTGATAATTAAATCTCTCTATTCCACTTTCGTTCTACGTTATTTATTCTCTAATAGATTCATTCATATTGTAATGAGTTTATTACAGCACACTATGTTCATGTTAATTTGAGTTTACTTATAAGAGAGTGCTTTACTAAGTTATTACTACTATTCCGCTTTCTTATCCTCTGAAAATATTAGACTTGATTCCTTCGAAAACTGGGTCCCAATCGAAGGAAGAACCTCCATCTAGCATAATGCCAGTGCCGATACCATTTAAAAAGATTATATAGTGATCTTAGTAGCATGTAAAAAACACAAGCATTTATCCCAATATATAGTGATAATAATTTATTAAAATAATTCTACTTATTGAATTATAGTGATGCAGATGGAATCGATTTACTCCGTAGAAATATTAGATGAGCACATAATTTACCATAATTATTAAGAGTAAGCATACGCCATAGAATATAGCTACATGAACTCTAATGTAATCTGATACAAGCTAAAACATAGTGTATACTATCAATGAGAGAATTCCGAACAAAATAAACCAGTTTCTTAGCGGCCAGTATAAGAAAATGTTTCCAACAAAGTCAAAAGAACCAAAAAAGGTTGATCTCGAGAGATGTGTAAATTGCATGCCCACGAACACTGAGAGAGTCCATCCTAGATAATTATGTTTGAATATCTCTTCATTGCTTAGCATATAACAACCCACTTCTTGTTCTTCAAATTCTTTAAATGGCACTTTCCCTTAAAAATCTTGTTTTTGTTCATCACTGCAATACTCACTCATGTCGTATCTGTGATAAAGCAAAACTGAGCCACTTGTGAAAAAGAAAAATACTGCATACAACATTAGCCAGATCATAGAAACATAGGAGTTTTTCTTTTGAAGAATTTTGAAAAATTATCTTTAGTCTCGTTGATTTATTCGTCTGATAAACTATAAATGTATAGCTATTTTAAAGTATACTTAGTAATTGAAGAAATCAATGTAAATAATCAGATTTATTGATGAAATATTTTTTTTTCTTAATTGATAATAAAAACAACATTATCAATAATTTTTAAAGTTTATAAACCCAACCCACAATATAAACAGCACATTAGTAAAACATATTCCCAAAGCTTATGTAAGTGGTATTAACTTCCTCTCTAAAGAATAAAGTCTAAATGAAGGATGATTTGGTATCGTAGAGTAGGTTTTAATTCAAACAGAGAGTAAAGCAAAATGGAGCAAGTATCAAAAAGTAGAATATTATTCCGCATACTATGTATACGTAATCTCTATAAATTTATACACAAAGTTTAATTCATAAAGCTTATTATATTATTATTTTTAATTATGATTTTAAAAAATAAATCTCTTGCATCATATCTACCTCCATAGAAATCTGGCATTGAACTTTATAATTTCTAAGGCATTCGGATTTCATTCTAATTTTAAAATAGTTGATGATTCTATGAATAAGTTGTTTCAAGGTCTACACCAGCTGTTGGTTGAATAGTATAAATTTCCATTTTTAAAATTACCTTTTAATAAATAAATAAATCTAATCATACTATAATTGGTAATTTAACTCAAACTCATTGTTTTGATTATCATCTAATTAAATATATAACTCATTATATCATTATTACTACTGGCTGGTGTTTACATAATTTTGCATTGATTCCTTGATTCTTGCCACAATTAATTTTCTATCTTTATGAATTGACTCATTAAAACTTGTATCTTTTCCATTTTTTACTTTAACTTACATTGAATCGCAATCGTCTTCATCGTCTGTTACTTCTCTTCACATAAAAATATGATGAATTATTATCTTTTGTTTATAATATTCAAATTTATTACTAGATTCTTATGAATATTATGTGTAAAAATAGATAAAATGCTCTCTTAATACTATTGAGAGTAAAGTAGAACAATTTTCTGTACCTTAATTTACTAATTCAACATTAAGCTTTAAATTTAGCTCATAGCCTATTTTAACTTTTCCTCGGACCATAATAATCGAGCCTTCACTATTATCTAATACTTCAACTTGTTTTATAGTCATTACTATTCAATCATTTATGATAAATAAATCTTATTAAGATGATTATATAAAGCATTTTTATGACACTTTAGTAAATATATACTACCAGCGTGTCTGACTTAAGTCTGATCTACATTCCATTAAGCTATCCCTCCAATATCTTCTACAGTTAAACTTTCTTTAAAGTTTTGTCTTCCCAGGTGCCTGCTCTATTCCAAGCACTATTTTGTCCCTTTTTCTCTTAAACTTTCTAATTCATGTCTTGCTTCATTTTCTCTAAGAGTGCTGGATCCTCTATTAAAATAAAAAACAAAGTTAAAGAACAAAACGACAATAAGTTTTAACTATCTTGGTGGGTTTGAAATCTACACCTATGTCAGTGCGTTCCTTCCACCAGTAGTGATACTGAGATTTGTTTTTATCCTGGCCATAATTCTCTGTTTTTTAACTTTGTAATTAAGTTTGAGATTCTAACTTTATTGGACCATTCGAGGAATTTTAAACGCTTATAAGCTGTGGTTGGTAGCTGTTTTATTGCAAGACTTATTGTTTACTGCTGCTCCCTCTCATATCAATTAAAAATAATGAACCATATCGCTAGAATTAAGAACATTTGGTTGTTTTGTTTTAGATCTCTATTTAAGTGCATTCTACGATCTCTCAAGAATAATCTATTTTCGTTTTTAAAGATGCAATTATAGAGTGTCAAATACATCTAAACTTTACTCTTTAGATTTCAAACGCAGTTGCGTCAGATATTTCAATTACATTTATTGTTAATTTATTTTTTATTGCTATGCTTTTAGTTTATAAGTCTTTCTCTCTTAATATAATCTAAATATTAATGGCTTATATCTAGTGGTCTTTATTTTTGTGATTCTCTTTAATCTTATAATTTTTAATTATTTCTTTTTTTATCTATCAAATATTTTAATATAACTAATATACTTTACAGAACCATATTTTATATCAAAAGTGGTGACAGAAAATTACTTTAAAATATGTGATAAATTTTCAGATTTTTTTTCAATTAAACAGCCTGCAAATGTTTTAACTATGCAGTTAATTAATAATTAAAGAGAGATTATTACCTCTTTAATAATAAAAAATCAATATTCATATTATACAATATATTTAAAAATAAAATAAATATGAGGACAACTTCTCTATTATCCAAATTTATATGATAAATTTGATATTTAAATGTAAAATATATATTTATACCATAATAGTCCTGAGCATTTCAGCAATAATAGCACTTTACTGCAAAAGCTGCTGATATCGTCACATTCCAGTCAATCTCTCGTCGACTGAAATTAATTATATATTAATTATATATAATTATATATATAATATTACTATATATATAATATATACTATTAAAATCTATTATTGATTAAAACAAATCATGAATTATCAATCATTTGTATATTATAATAATGATATAAATAAGAAAAAAGTAATAATAATTGGGCATGGAATTAGTGGGTATGCATTAGCAATATCCTAGAGAAGCAAAATTTATGGAAAGTATTTGTGAGTTATCAATATAAAAAGAGAGAAATAATTAAGCGATTTCTTACTTTTTAGTTAGTTGCATCAAATTGCCATAATGAAATGAAAATTCCATAAAATACTTATTTTTATAAGTATATTCTTGTTTTGTTTTGAAGATATTAACATATAAGTTCTGAAAAATAACAAATTTGAAAATTATTTTCACTATAAACTATATTTTTATATTGTAAATTTCATTAATATGATTATTTGTGATATAATGATTAAATCAATTTATCAATATTATTCACGATTTTAATGATATATTAAACTGTAACAAGTTACTTAACAATTTCGAATTGACTTACTATCCGGATGCTGCCTCCAACACCCTAAGATACCCATATGATTTTTTATAATAAACTCGCATAATAAATTAATGTTAGAAATTTTAACATTACTCTGACTATGTATTTATTTTTATTTAAAATTTCATTTTACATTTTAAGATATAAAGTTATATATAAAATCATGGATTTTAATTTAAATATTTATGATCCCGTAGGTTAAAGTGAATTCGAAGTCGTTTAATGCTCAAATGTAATAAAATATGCAAAAATGTTTATTAAAATATATTATGATGTTGGTATCTGCCCGGATAATGTGGAAAGAACTACTTATAATGTATTTAAAATTAAGATTGGCATTTAAAAAATACTTGCCTCTGGGAGAGAGTCTTAAAATTTACTATTATTTTCATATTTATTAATTAGTCTTTGCCGCTGAATTACAAAATAAAGATGTAAGTAAATACACACATATTTAAAAAGAATTATACAAAATTGTCTATTTTATATTTATTGAATGTGTTTAAGCAAATTCAAATGCTCCAGTAATATTGAAAATAGCAACAAATTCTAACCAATTAATATTTTAATTTTGCTATCTTTGAATTATAACATTTTAATATTTAAATTAAAAGCTAATAAAGTTAATGTTTAATTTAAACTTTCTATCATATATTTCTACTATAATGCTTTTCTGAGAAAAAGATACTTATTTTTAAAGCCATAGATAATCCTGGAAGTTAGTCAAATTTCGAATTTAATATTTTTTCTGGAAGTATTTAGCTAATTTGCATTAAAAATACAATTAAATGCTGTTGGAAATATGTAATTGGGTTTGATATATCAATATTTATATAACAAGGAAGTTTCATAGACTTTTACTTCGATACTCATTTCATCTGTACGCATCAATAAGGGGAACTAATATATTGAACAAAAACAAGAGTTTGATGTAAATTGCTTAATCATTTTATTATATTTTCTACATTCTAGGAAATATGATGAAGATTGGCTCCATATTTAAGATTAAGAATTATAATTAGCAGAGAAACAACCCCATATATAGTTAGTACATTCTAAAAATAATAGGAAAATAATTTTTTTATTTTTTCCATGGATAATAGCTATTAGGTTAGTGTATTGGGCATCAATATAGCTACATCTAGAATTAAAACTTGTAGTTCTTTTGAAAAAAATAAAAATAAAATCTTTTTTGTATTACAATGTAAAAATTGATAATTAGTTTTAATCTCAATTAGATTCCTAAATTAATTTACATCAAGTTAATCATTTTTAAACAAATTATTACAACAAATTCCTTACCAAATCATTGTTATTATGGCGCACTACAAGCTCCAAGAGGTGATGAGAGTAGTTACAATTAAAAAATAGAAGATTTTCAATTTATTACTTTTTTTAAATTAAATTTATTTAAGAATATTAATTTTACAAGTTTTTATCTTCTCATTTATATAATTAAATTTAGAAATAATTTTCAATATAATAACATTTATTTATTTTAATTTTATTATTCCTTGATCTTTATATTTTTAAAAAATGTTGCCTTAACTTTTTATACTTATTAGATTAATTTTAGTATAATTAAGAATATACTGAATTATTTGTAAGATTTTTTTCCTTTGAAAAAATAATTAAAGTTATTTAACAAAAAGTAATAATTTAAATTTAAGAATTGAGTTAATGTATATAGATTCGATGTTGGATTTAACACAGCACCCTTAGATATGGCTTCAGCAAGAAGCTTAACACCAAATGATGATTTTAATAATACCTATGGCGAAAGCACAACAGATCTCGATTTAATTCTTTGTGACTATATTTGGGCAAAGTCCAACTCTATTGATAAAAACATCTACTATATATCAAATTATTCTGAAAAAAAGCCATCACAATTTATAATCCTGAGTAGTTAATAACATTAAAACTATTAGGAAGCAATTAGAGGAGCAGGTAAAGGAAGTCTTTTATAATAAATTCCACAAACTATTAGCAAAAACTGGTAGATTTCACCAAATACATTGCCACTTGTTCAACTTCCAGAATCATCCGTTGTTGTTGGAATCGCTAAAAAATTAAATCTCTCATACTCTTTTATAGAATAAATTTTCATAATCGCACGTAATGGAGTATTTATATTTGCAGGAGTGAGTGAGTTAGGTTATGATGCATTTTTCCCAAAGAAATTCGGTAGAAGAACTGATATTGATGAGGTTGAAGTCGATCTATGTCTCGGTTCTCTACAAACATTCAATTTTTTAGCTTTTTTATAATGAGATTTATGCATGCCAATTTTATAATGGACAAGTAAAAATTAGTTAAATTGCTGCTTTAACCCCTCTCCCCAATTTATATTTTAAGAATTTTTATTTTATTAACAAGATATTGAAAATTGAATCATATATCAATCTATTATTTTTTATATTATTATTCCGTACCTACAGATATCACAGTTATTCCCCATGCATGTATGATGGCACTACTTTGAGAAAAGCTCAATAAAAACTGTGCAAGGATAGCGTTGAGTGCAGTGGCGATGGTGAGGATACTTCAATGTGGACTTACGCAGCAAAACATACTAACTAAGCTGTGAGATCTGTGAACCCAATTGGAATCGCTAGAGATGGCAGAGTCATCTATGGGCCCTTCAAGAGCACCACTGAATTATGGCAACCATGTGATGTTGATATTTGCAATGGAAGATACTTCACAAACTAATATGGATACGTGACTACAATGTTCTTCCCATACACAATCGGATGCTGGGGACCAGGTAGCACTGCATACAAGATCGGACCTCAATGCTCCGACAACACAAGATAATATAATTATTCATTTAAATGAATGAATTTCTATCTTATTGAACAACTTGTATTATATTTTTAGTATGTTAATGCAGTGCTGGAAACATGATGACTCAAGGATTCTCCGCTTTGATCCTTTTAGTCTCTGGAATTGTTTACTCTGTTTTATTCTGATTTATTTAAAAATTATTCATAAAAAATTATTATAAATAATTATTATAACTCTTAAAACCTGTAAAATCTAACCTAATTTTATTTTATAAAAATTATAATATATATATATATGGAGTATGTTAATTAATTCTGATGAAGCAATTAATCATAAGAATAGAGATATCCTAGAAAACTGACTGATAATAATTTTTAATTCCTTAAAATTTAAACAAAATAGTATGCCTACTGCTTGTTATAATAATTATATTTCGGCTTCATTATCAAGTAAACTTATTTATAAATTTTTAATCATTTTATTTGCGATTGTATCTATTTTTGTGGAAATTTTATGAGCTTAATTTGATAAAAAATACATTTATTTTAATTTGAATTATAAGGAATTTAATTTGACAATTTTAAATTTGAAAATGATTAAAAACATCTCAAAACATTCATTAAATTCATGAGAGAAGCTATTTACATTATAAAATATTTACTTTTCAAATTTAAATTTAAAAATTATTTTATAATTTTTTATATAAGCAGTCATTTGCGAAAATATTCATTAAAACTTATAACAATTTGAATTATATTAAAATTAGATTTTGTGCTTGCTTGGTGATTATTAATAAATATAATTTTGTATAAATATTTAATAAATTCTAAAATTTATAAATATTAATTATATATAGTGTCTTATATATTTATTTAATATCTGAAAATTATATGTATAATTATTTTCAATAATATTTAATCAATATTTATACTTACTTAATATATAATATAACCTTAATTATTAATTTTATTTGTTATTATGATAAAAAATAGGGCTGTGCTCCTCTCTTTAAGCTCAACTTTGGTGTTAGTAACAAAGGCAGCTAATCACTAAATATTTGCTTATATTTTTATATTTTATGATATTATCTCCATATTAATTATCAAATATAAAATATATAAAATAAATAAGAGTGGTGATAAATTTATTAAATGAGGCACCGTTATTCACTAACTCATTAAGAGATTAAAATAAATATCATAAATAAATATATATTTAATTGCAGAAAGCTTGCTGATCTATTTGATTATACATATTTAAGATTTTTATATAATTATATTAAAATATTAAACATATTTTTTTAAAAAAAAACAAATTTTTTTGGTGACATACTACGATGAGTCTCCATACGCAGGTGATGGTATAATGGCTGAAGATTTATTAATAATATATTTTATAATATTTTATTCATAATATATTTACCATATCCAACTTCATCATAAACAAAATAGTTAAATTGTTAACTATCAGTATTTATAAATTAAATAGTTTATTTTATTAAAATAGTTCTATGAATATGTATAATGCAATTACCCGGGTGTTTGTCCAGATGGCAATTCATATTTATTATATATAAAAAAATACTCTTAATTATTTATTATATATAAAAAATCATTACAAATGTACTCAAAGAATGTTTCATATATTTTTAATGAATGATGCAAAGATTTCTTGTTCATGGTAAAGATTCTTCTATGTGTCATGTACCTCGGAAACTGACGGCGTGTATATTTCAGTCGCCACTAATTCACTTCCAAACCACTGCTATTTCTCATAAACTTCTTACCCACTTAATAAAAATATATAATTATACATTTTTCAAATATAAAGTAAAATCTTATAGTTATTATACATTTTTACTCGGTTCTCAAACTTCATTTTAAGCTTATCAATTCAATAATTATGCTTAAAAAATTAAAATTATTTTATATCTTTTTTTTTATAAATTCAGATCCAGATTCAACTTCCAATAAATTTATTATGCGATAATTTTTTATTTAATTTTTATATAACATCAAACCAGAAGATCAAATGCTTGATACTTAAATAATTTAAATATAGAAAAATCTCTATAAAATACTTATATTAATTTTATACCCAAGGAGCCAGAACTAGACTAGAGGACTAAGCAGCTATCAATTTGCAATTATGTAATGAAAACGCTTTTTCAACTATCAGTATTCATAAAATTAATTTATAAGCATTTAGTTTTTGACTGTGTGAAATTAAAATTAGATTGGGTTCTTTTTTTAATTTTTAAAAATTTGCATAAAATAAAAAAAATATAATGATTGATACCAGCAATAAAGTGACTCAAAATTTCGCTAAGCTTTAAAATTATATGAATAGAGTATTAAATATAAATAAAAAAAAGCTAGTTCCAAGAGTTGGATTCCCATCTTAAACAGCTTTCTCAAAGGATGAAATTATTAAATATATCTTAATTTAATCTATTTTTTCATTTTAATATTTTTATTTTTAATCAAAATACAATATTTATGATGACTGGATTCTTGATTCTTTTATTTTAAATTTGATTATTATCTTTTGCTAAAACTATTTAATATATAATTTTGATACATTCATATCCCCAAAACCCATTTTAAATTTCATCTGTTTCTAATGTAGACAATTAAAGCATAGTTCTAAGTGTTATAATTTGAGTTGTGTTTATAATCAAATAATTTTTTTATTGTAAGAGATAAATGATATTTTAAGCCAATTTTTTAAATTCTCTTATCGATCTACAAATAGTTTTAAATCAACTTATAAAATATAGATAGATTTTCATGAGATATCCTTTAAAACAGGGACTATCAAGGATTTAAATTTGAAAAAAAATTATCAATAATTATCTTATTGTTTTTTTTCATTATCTTTAAGTTAGTATCCTAAAAGAACGAGAAAGTTCTAAAAGAATTAGAGCATTTTTCCTTTTAAAAGTTTTTTCTCATTTGTTACGACATAATTTAATTAAGGAATTATATAAGGCACTAAGAAAACTTATTTAAAATTTTCCCTAAAATTTTAAAAACTAGTTTTAAAAAGAACAGAAGAAGCTCCAGATAATTAAAGACGATCAAATGTTAAGATTATTTTCGATGCCATATTTTTTATACTGAGTACTTCTTATAAATACATCGAGCAATACTCTTCTAAGAATTTCTTCCAAAATTAAAAATTAAAAGGCTCTTGATATGGGAATTTAAGATACCATATTTTATTACTAAACTCAAACTGTTAATACATGATTTAATATCTGCTGCAGCAAAATTTTGTCAAACTGTATCTGTTACTATTTGAATTAAATACCACATAAATTACAGTGAAAAATTTTCTAAACTTATGCAATAAGTGATTGAGAGGATATCTTTTAAAATTTAAATCTCCAATATGTGCTGTGCTGTCTTAAATCTAGGAATTTCAAAACGTCAAAACTCAAATTAAATTATTTTTAAGAAATTTAAAATACATTTTATTAGTTATAAAAACTACGAAATAAAATTATTTATACATAGCTCTAATAAATGCTAAAGCATTTATTCTCTAAATGCGCGTTTAAACTTTTAGCATAATAGAAAAGCAATTCTTTTAACAAGAAAGCAGTAAATTGAACAAATCCTTTTCAAAGAGTTAAATTTATATGATCTTGTGAATAAATTACTCTAAATTTTTGCATATATGCACTCTTATACTTAAATAAACCAATTAAAACCCTCTTAAATAAAGAGTCTAATGACTCATTTATATGAAGCAAAACTCAAATCAAAGTGTTAAAAAGATTTTGAATTTTGATTTGACTTCCCTCTCCTAGGTAAGAATAATAATAATTATAAATTAACTTTGTATAAAATATATCTTGAATTTAATAATTGAAATTAAAACTTGGTCTCTAAAAATCAGATTCAGTTGTTGGTGTTGCTTTTTTAATAATTTTTATATAAATCTATGATTATAAGAAAATAGATAAGTTATTTATAAAATGGGTTAACACGTATATAGTCTATTTTAAATTGAGCTTTAAATGGAGTATTCTTCTTCTCAGCAACTTCCCAATATTTTAAATATATTTAATTTGAATATGGCTATGATGTCTTCTACCCACAAGAATATGGCAAACTTAATTAATAATAAATCTCATCATAAATATTTAGTCTTTAATATTGCTAATTCAAAATAAGATATAAAATAATAATGTTAAAAGGAAATTTCTAAAAACTTGGTTAAATATAAAACATCTTTTTATTCTAATTTCTATAAAATCATAATAAATCCGCTATAATATTTAAAAAACTAAATAACTAAAATGTTCAATATGTCTATTTTTAATTAAATTTTGAATTTTTTCTTACTATAAAACTTTTATTAATAATTAAAACTTAAGGATACAGTCTCAGTCGAAGTCGATCACTGCCTTGGAAGCGTTGATACATTCAAAACATATAGATATCACTCTTTCTCCCCTTGCATTTACAACCTCCTTAATTAAGTGGAACCCCAATTCTTAATCATTTTAATCAATAATACATAGAATAAATAAAATAATGAAAGATCAATAAATTTTAAATTAAAATATTATTGATTGTGTGAGAGTATCACATCTTGCAGAACTGACATTATAAAATACGCATTAGCTTTTAAATTTAATTTAACATTATTTTTTTAAGAAATAATGGAATATAAGTAAATTATTTAAAATCTAAGCTCCAGTTCCAGAGAAGGTAAAATCTATTAATCCCATCGGTATTGCAAAGGACGGTAGAAAATACATAGAATTAAATACTTTCATTTAATAATTTTATCCAAGATTTAATATTCTTATAAGAATCTATAATAATTTTTATTTTATAATAAATTAAGTGTCATACATAATTTTAGAAAATTTATAATAAAAATTATTTAGTGTAGAGTGATTTATGGACCATATAAGGCAGACGGAACTCTTTGGTAACCATGCGAAGTCGACGTATGCAATTCTAAATTATATCAAATTATTTTTTTATATTCCTTATTATATACATTTTTACTTTTTGTTTATTTGTTGAATGGCGTTACGTTAATTCAAATTATAAAATATTTTTGTATTATATAGTAATTTACAAAAAAATATAATGTTTGGAGGTGGAAGTTACTACGGATATGTCGCCACATCTTTCAATTAATATTAGATTTTGTTTTTTTTCATTTGAAAGAAATTGTAAATAATATTATATAACCCAGTTTATTTAAATAGTTTTTACTTTCCATCCATATTTAGTTGGATGCTGGGGACCTGGTAACATGGCTATGGATCTAAAGGCTTAATGCTCAGGAAATGCAAGATTATGTACAAGCGCCGCATCATACATTCAAAGCTTTGTCACTGTTTTTGGAGCCCTTATCGCTTTGGTTTTTGCTTTCTATTTTAGAATTAAAAATATTTTTATTAATTAAATCAAAGTTTAGAAACTTTGCTATATTTATTATTTTTCTGATGATGATAAGATTTTCAAATTTATACTACAAAAAGTTTTTCAATTAAGTTTTTTAATAAAATTAAGGTATATTTACAATTATTATAGTATATTAAATTCATTTAAATTAACATTCAATATTTTTACTACAACATAGTAAAGATATAGAGAGAAGAAGCAGCAATTAAAAATTAACAATAATCTAAACAGTACTTCTCTGCAGCTCTTATCTCTTTAAGTTACTTAATAATCTTTAAATTTTACAAATTCACTCTCTTCAAAGTGATCCACAGTTTTAAAGTCGTTAAATAATTTTAAACATTGCTAATTTAAATTAATTTGTAGCATGAAATTTGTTCTCCAAAAATATGCTAAAATCTTCATGTATATATCAGATTAATTTCTTTTCACTATATTCATAACAATAATGCATTTAAAATCAAAATAATAATAACTTATACTTATATTTTTTATGATTAAGAATATAATTATGAATTTATCTGTAACAACATTTAGAATTAATACTTAAAGAAATATTTATGAAATAAAGAGAAGTCTTTTAAAAATTATTCATAAAACTATAATTAATAATCAAGAATAGTTCAGTTATTATTTAAAAGAAATATGAAATTATATCAACAAGATAGAATAAGAGATAACTCATAATAAATGTCATTTTGTAAGCAAACCACACTATATAAATAATAAGAAATAAACTTGGATCTAAAAATCGTGAACGATAACTAGAAATTTCCATATGTTAAAACATAATAAATTGAACATTAGAAAAATGAGAAACTTATTTTAACAAGACATACAAATATGATTGAAATAATAAGAAAAATAATTGGATTAACAATGAATTAAAACACATACAGCAAAATGAGCATCTTTTTAATAATCACATTCTTAATAAGCATGCAAGACACATCATTTGTAAATTCTAAAGTCACAAATGAAATAAATATGGCCAGTCCAATTAGTATAATATTTATTTACAAAATCTAATCTTTTCAATGATTAATATTTATATAAAAAAAATAATTAATTCCATTTTCTGATTCTATAGCTGATTGTAGATAACTTGTGAAATACTTTGACTATACTTTTTACTCAGTTGGTGATGATGCAGGTACAATACTTTACCGATATGAATTTTATATTATTTTTTTCTAAAAAGTGGTTTATTTAGTTAAAATAAAAAATTTAAATTTTTTAATGAAAGTGTCTAAAATCCTGGATAAATGTATGAGACATAGTAGTGTACAAATATGACTACTAATTGCCCAGATGGCACACTTAAAACTACTTGTTTTTGGTAAAGGGTTTTGGGGTTATGGTGTCTACCACCCACTTAAATCAATAAAATAACTAGGATAAGAGTTGCTACCAATTCTTTACCATTTAATTTATAAGCCTTCAAAAATTATGTGTTTTTTATGATTAAAATCATTTTTTACCAAATCACTGTTACTAATCGAACTCTTCTTATCCACTTGGTTCAGACTAAACCTATAACTTAATGATTTTTGAGTCAAACTTCAATTATAAATATACAGAGATGGACTATCTATATGATGATGGATCTTTCACAAAGCTCAGTAGCCAGACTGAAATAGATTTAGCTCTATGTGACTAATATTGGGCTTAGGGATATGCTCTAGAGTTAAACATGGATTATTAGGAGGCTATTTTTGAATCTTTAACTAATGCAGCCATATCAACCTTAGATATTTTTAAAATGATAAAATTAATTTTTTCTTTAAAATCTAATTTTTACCAAGGTTTTGGCCATCCTTTTTATAATTGTTATTATTGATATATCACAGAGCTCATGGTCAACAGTATTTCCCTTAATAAAACTCCCATATTCTGATCCAATAACAGGTATAGCGCTAAATGGAGTTTTATTTTTTACATCAGTTAGCGAGTATAAGTTCGATCCTTTTTTCCCTAAAGCTTACAGTAATAGATATACAAATGTAAAAAGTATAAAGAATAACATTGATTTGTGCCTTGGCTATTCTGAAACATTTTAGACTTATCGATTAAAAATTTATACACAATTTATTTTTCTAACTTAATGCTAAATATTTTGCATGATTCCTAATGAGTTAAATAAGTTTTATAGTGTTAAATTTATCGATATCACGCCTTCTCTCCATGTATATATGACATTGAAGAAAGAAACTAAGTTGGTTTATGTTCATAAAATTCAACTTGCAACGAGGATATTAGAAGTTATGCGTTTTAAATTATTCCAGAAAATTTAAGAACTTTATAACCCATTGGCTTAGCCAAAGATGGAAGAATTATATATGGCCCTTTTAAACCTAACGGAGGGATATGGCAGCCATGCGATGTTGATGTTTGCAATGGCGTTAAATTTTATCGTATGACTTAAACTTAAATTAAATTGGTGTTTATTTATTAAAGGAATTTATTTATACGTACATATAAATGATATAATTGATTATTTAAATTTGGAGATTTCTATGCATATGTGGCAACCTATTTCCATCCTTATATCGTAGGGTGTTGGGGTCCAGGTTCTATGTCTTTTGAATTATCCCCCGCATGCTCAACAAATGCAAGATATTGTAGCTTTTCATTGAAAAATTAACTGTAAAATATTCAAACTTTTATTGGCGTGATTAGCTTTGCTTTTACAGTTTAATTATTGCTTAAGCATTAATATTTGCGAAATTGTGCTTTTAATATTTGGAAAAAAATGATTTATATAAAACTTATAAGAATAATTACATCCTTTTTAAATTGGGATAAAGGAATTGTATTTTATACAATTGAGTATTTCATCTTAAATGAAGATAATTATAAAATTTTATCAAATGTTACAGGTATAATTTTTATCCATTAATATAAACAACTTAATATGTTTTATATTAAAAAAAATATTAAAACTAATTAAATCTTAAAATTGTATAATTATCAATAAAAATAAAACCTAGATTTACACTTTACAAAAAAAATTATAAATATTTTTTTAATTTAAATTAAGATTTATTTTATTTTTCTGTAATTTAATAATACTATGAATAACTTAATTAGCAATTCTAAAAAAAGCTTGATTTTATAGCACATTCATTTATATCATATGAAAAGAAAATCTAAAGACATATAGAATATATTATAATATATTTAAAAGATATTGTTATAGAATAATTACAATTATTTTTAAAGTGGATACAAACTTAATCACTGCTTTTAAACTAAATATTATAATTATAATATTAATATGATAACCTCAACCCTTTTAGTGGCTGTACTTTCAACAGTGAGCTATGTTTCTTGTGACCATCAGCATTCAAAAAGTCACTATGAAAATCAAGTACAATCAGCTAGTTTTGTGCAAAATGCCATCAAATCTAATGCTTTGCAACTCACATCTCCAACTGATGGCTGGAAACAAGTCAATTTTGATTATATAAAATGAAAATTCAAGAAATGAAACATAAGCTTACTACACTATTAAAATTATGATTATGTTATCCAGAAGCCATACGACAAGCAGTTAAGTTAAAGATATGAGTTAAAGGATGCAGCTCATCATTTCTGGGTTTTTGACAATGATAAGCCACATTCACCTTCTTCCGACACTCACAAATTAAAATTATTTTGAGCAAATTTTTACTCTACCAAGAACTGAAATGAGAATCAAGAATGATTACACTGGAGGTAATCATCAATTTGAAGCTGATTTCTACATTCCATCTGGTACTTCTGGAACCTCCATTTTCCAAATCTTTGGAGGTGGTGGTGGACATAAATAATTTGAAATAAGGAGATTGAATAATATAAAATCAATAATTTCATTTTAGACATGCTACTTCTTTCATGATGGGAATCTACGACGGCTAACTCAAGCACTATCACAGTGAGACATTGGCAACAAATGCTCTTAACAGATGGTTCCACCTTAACGTTATCCATTTTACTGGCTCTAGAAAAATCATAGTCTACCTTGATAACTTACTATTTATTAACGATTATTTCATAAGATTAATAGTCCTAATCACTTCAAACGTATAATTGATATATTATTTAACAAGAAGGTCTTTGAGGGCCAAGACAATGGTCACGACAATCATTACTTCAAGTGTGGAGTTTACTCAAAGCCAGAGAGAGTTCACAAGATGGAGGTATTCTTCAAGAACATCAAAGTATATACCAAATGAGAAAAAATCTCATTTTGACAAAGTTGCGAAATAGTTCTTAAATATATCAATACCAAATATATTTAATTTAATTTCCTTAAATGCAATCATTTTCAAGAATATTCATTACTTTACAAATTATTTAATACTATATGTTGGCAATTTGGTTTATATTTAAGAAAATAGTTAAGATAACATTATATGATATTTGAATAAGAAAAATGATAATTTATATATAATCATTTTCAAATATTAATAAAAATTTAGATTAGTTAAACTGTATACTATCATGCATTTAAATTATTGAAAAAATAAATCTGAAACCTTATTAAAGCTTAATAAATTTTAATTAGCTTATACTTTCAAATTTCAGCTTTAATGATTTAAAAAATGTTTATAATTTTTATAACTTTCCTCAATTAATTATAACTACAGGATTTTTTTGGCATTTAAATTTAATTTTAGGATCCAAATTTATTTATTTTTTCATTCTAATATTATTATAAAAATAAATAACATAATAAATGCTCCTAAATAAATTAGGGAAATAAGCAATAGCAATTTTAGCTTTGTAGCTATTTCTTACAATAGAAATTTAATCAAAAGATTTTATCAATCATCTATATTAATAAGAACATACTTATCAATTTTAAATTAGAAAGATTATTAAAATCTATCTATTTTAATTATTTTGAGTTATTTTAACCACATAAGCTAATGCTTTAATATTAATTGAATTAAAAAAACAAATTGAAACATAATAATCAATAGATACTTCAGGGTACTGAAGGAATAATATTCCTTGATTAATCTTAACTAACTTCATACTAAGAATTTCATTAAACAAATCTAGACTTCTACAAGAACTGGACTTAGGAAGCTATAACTTTTAAACTTTAAAAACCTTGGGATGTTTCATTGGACGAGCGTTACGAATTCAAATTATACGTACATCATTTCTGGGTTTTTCATGATGATAAGCCTCATACAAAAAGTTCAAATACAAATCCAAGATGTGAAATAGCGCTAGGTAGTCCTTGGACTCAAGGCAATCATATGTTTGAAGCCGAATTTTATATTCCTGATACAACGAAAGGCACTTATATCTTTTATTTTAATTACTTAAAAGTTGTATTTGAAGTCTTATCATTTAGAAATTGTTTAGTAAAATTTAAGTTTTTCCCTTTTTATCAAGAGCCTATAATAAACTTTATTTATTATTTAAATGCACATAAAACAAACTAAATATCTATTAATCTTTTAAATTTTTGGAGGAAACATTAGTGCTTACTTTATAAATCTATATTTTAATAGTTTTATTTTTTAAAATTTGAATTAATTTTTTTAACTTATAGTGCTGGATCTGCCACTTCATTCATGCTATACACAGAAAATAACAAATTGATGAAATATACAGGCAGAAATTATCCCTTAGCTTTTAATATTTATAATAAATGGATACATTTGATAGCTTAGCATTTTACAGAGACAAGAAAAATTTTGATTTATTTAGATGGAAAAGTTGTTTGGGAGGGATAAGATCAAGGTAACGACCCTCATTCATTCTTTTTATGAATTTCAAATAAAGCATTTTATTAATAAAAATATATGTTCATTCATTTAAATGTGGTACATACATGTAGACGAATGCATCTCATAGAACTGATGTTTATTATAGAAATATTAACTTATATTATTGTAGAAATTATGACTAGGAGAGTGACAGCTGTTGGGAAACCGATAGCGATATGTCCGATGAACATATGTACATCGAGGACAATATGCTTAAACAATTTCAATGCGAAAAGAACATTGAATCAAATTTCGGTCCAGAAACAGATAAGGACGACAGGTACTATTAAGTATTAACAAAGCAAGAACGTCAAACATTAACCGAAACATTCGACTGGTGCAAGAAGCTTCTACAACCTCAACAGAGAGGGCTTAACATCAACTAAGTTCTAGTTGACGAGAATTAACTACCACTTAAAAGTCACGGAACACCATGGGATGAACTCTACAAAACTAAAACAAGCCCTAAACCTGACCTCAACCATTAACCTACCTAATGTACCATTAAGAAGATGAAGAAGAAAGCTACAGAGCTTTTTCAGACAACAAATTAGGCTCTAATAAAGATACCAGAATGAAATCAAGCAGTCACATAGAAAGAAGACTTCTAAACGCAACACCCGAAGACCCCTGAACCAAAACCCCAAGTTTTCAAAATAAGTCTGCAAAGACTTAAACAACAATACCAACGAACACTTTACTACTCCCAACACCTAACCTTAACCATATACAAACCTTTCTTTTTCAACTCTAATAAGTGTAATCAAATCCCTATGTCTAAGGGAGAAACCCAAATGAACTAGAAAGAGATTGTGGAGACTGCCAAATAGGTCCCCTAGTATTCAGCTATTGTGCCCAAGATATTTGAGGAATCACTCTTTCTCACAACAAAGATACAAGAGGAATCACCCAAGGTATTAAATAGGGAAACAGAGAAGATACTAAATAAGGAGTCAAATAATACGTCACAGGCAATACCTGCCAGAACAGAATCTGATCAATATTTCAACAGACACTAAGACTTACAATGGCTAGATAACATAAATGGGTATTATACTTGATATATTCCTAGATGCAGAATAAGTCTAAGAGAAGTAGCTCGCTAGCAGATGCTAGAGTTTTTACACAAGATAGGATGTCAGATTTAAATTATTACAATAACTTATAGACTCCAAAAATATAAGAGTTGCCCCTAAGTTTTAATAATGGGAAGTTCAACTCATTAATTAATTGAGCTTCCTCTACTAAGGTGAGCTCCAGATAAGAAGCCTTCAACAGAAAGAGTGCTTCTCACCAACAATTTACAACAAAGTTCACTAGAAAAATTACACGTTGGTAGATTTCTTGACAGAATTAGACAGCGACCCAACTTCTAATCCAGACTGAGACACAGGAATGAGAAAAGAAAGAAAGACAGATGGCACAAGAGAACAAAAGAGAAGGAAAAATTAATTAATTTTTAGTGAATTAAGTCAATAACCATATTAACGATTCACATGGAACTTATAAAAGGGCTTGACCCTAATATATTATCATAAATTTAGATTGGGGGTCCCTAGAGGCCTCAATATGATTATATTATTATCATTATTATTATTGTAGAAATAAGTTCGTGTTTGAGAATATTAAAATAAATTAAATTAAATTTTTGCAGTAAAGCTACCAAACTTATGCAATTTGGCATTTCGAAAAACTAGTTAAATTTAGCAGTATTTTGTAATTTTGGCACTTTTTACTTAATCTTTATAGTTCGTAAATTACATTAAATTAAAGCCTTCTATATTTAATAAATTATAACTATCTAATAAAGTGGAGGAAATTTCCTAGAAAGGATAATTAAACTGTACCTTAGATAGTAAAGCTCAACGAATAATTAACTCCTTACAGAGATTGTAAAGAATAAAAAAACTTAATTGCCATTAAATGATTTAAAAAATTCAATTTAACTTTTCTATTCTATTCGGATTTATGCTCATGATATTCTTGAAAAAGTTCTATATTTAAATAATATTATGCGAGTTTATTATAAATTGTAATTTTATGCTTATAATCTATCATAACTCATTTAAATGCTAAAATATCTAAACCTCATATAAATTAAATTTTGTTCTTTAAATTTTCTCAAAACTATAAAATCATAAAATTCTATTTTAAGTTACAAAAAATATATTTAAATTTAATTTTTTAAAGTATTTATATCCTTAATGCGTTGAAGTAGCATACTTTATTATTTTGTAATGTTTTAAGAATGTGGAAACTTGCCTCTTTATAGTTTGTTGTTAATCTGACATTACAAACCTCATCTATTAAATAAATAAATAAATAAATAAGCATTTACAAGGTTTTATACATAAATAAATGAGAAAAATTACGATTCTGGAAATAATTAAAATTTCGTGAAAATAAATTCAATAAATTAAATAACTTACTAGTTAAAATTTAAGAATTTTAAATTATAAGATTAATTATTTAGTGCTAATTTTTATGAGCTTAAACTAAAAAATATTAATAATATTTTGGAATCTAAAACAATTTAGATTATCATTTATAATATAATAAATTAATATAAAGATTTTGCAAACTCATAAAATTAAAATTGTTTAGTCAGAATTTTTTTCTGTAAAAACGCTCTTTGAAATATATAAATATAGAAATTATTAAATGTCAAACTATTTTGAAATGATTTTATTTTTATAAAATTTGAATTAATGCAATTCTCTTAAATTAATCTTATTTTATCAATTAACGAAATTTAAAAATTAAAAAGAATTATCTAAAAAATGATTCCTTAATCTTCAGGAATTTGATTTCTTTTATCGTAGTTTGATTATTGAAACTCTAAAAATGTGGTATTTGTACTATAAAGGGAAGACGAGATAATATATAATAAAATTGTTTGGTGATAATCAAATATATAAAACTTGATTTTCTAGTTACTAAAAAAATAAATGAATGCTATCTTCAAGATATAAATTTTAAGGTACAAATTTGTAGTTTTTAGCAATATACTATTTATCTGACATATCATCATTTTATAAATAGTCATTTTATAAATAGTTAAATATATTTAAAATTAAAGGAACTTACCACAATAAAATTAAAGTTTTTTTTAGAATAGCAAATTGGTGTGAAGGGTAACAAATTATATTTGAGACAGTTTACTTCAAATAAATCTATTACAGATAGGGAGGATAATAGAATTTCTTGAACGAGGACCTAAAAAGTAGGATTATTTTATAAATTTTCTTTGTTAATTCATTCTTTTATGCCTTAAAATCTTTACATAATTAGATGAAATCAATGAGTTTAATTCCTTTTTCGAAGAGAGTATGATGAATTGAAATGCTAAGCCTTCACAGTGATTTTACCATAACAAGAGAAATAACAATCATATATTTTAAAACATTTAGATGAAGAGACACAACGAAAGGATAGAGAAAAAATATTTATGGCAGGGCTTTATTCGTTTATTTATTTTAGTTATTCATCTTTTTAAAGGAAATCCCACATGAATCGTCTTCACAGTTCCTTTACATCCACATTTATTTCATGAATGTAAACTCTGTGAGGCATTACATTTTTGCTTTTAAAGAAGTAAAGAAATTATAAGACAAAAGTCTTGTCTGGGTTTTATTCTTTATAACTTCCACAGCAACTTACTTTCAAATTTTACGGCATATATTGATAATATGTTTAAATTAAAACTTAATTTCATTTATTAATTAACTACCTCTAAATAAAATTTATAAGACATTGAATGAAGCTCATTAAATAGGTAGTTTTTAATTGGTTTATCGAAGTCTTATTCATCAAAATATTCCTTCAATATATCCGTTTCCATTTATATTGCATCTATATCTCTTGTAAATTCTTCGTCACTTTTGCACTTTTTATTCTTGCCAGGATACTTTAAATCTAATACAGTTTAGTTGCATTTTTACAGATTTATTGTCATTTAAACCAGATAATTAGTTATCAAAATATAAATAGGTTAATAAGAAATATATAATTAACTAATTAGCATACTGATACTTTTATAAAAGAACAAAAAATGTCTTAAGAAACATCATTTGTAACAATGATAGTAAAATTTAATTTCTTATTATAACTAACAATTGTTTTATTTAAATTCCTGCTTAAATTAATTATTTGAGGTTTATTAAGCATAAGTTGAAGCATAATTACCTCAAAGAGTTATAGAGAAATTTAAAATAATATTAATAATAAAGAAATTTCTCGAGGGACAGAGAGCAATTCTTGAATTATTTGTGTAAAATAATTAAGAAAGAAAACCGCTTAATCTATCAGGTTCACATTAAGTGAGTGGAATAAAAACCTCATTTAGATTAGTATTAAATGCTTTGCTTTGTTTTAAATATTTATCAAAAAAATCTTAGTTTTTTGGGGCAGTTCTCTTAAATTTAACTTTTAAGTTGATGCTGATTTTTTGAAGGTACATTTTTTTGAAATTCGATATTTAAGAAAATTCTCTGTTAATGTCTAATAATTTCGAGATTTAAGGTTTTTTAAAGTAATATAGAATTAAGCTAACTTAAATGCTTCACTCAATACATTTAAATTTTTAAAGCATAAAAATTTATTGAAATTTCATTAAGAGTAAAACTTTTTCATTACTCACAGAATTTATTCTATTTTACAGTTTCTTCATGATGAATGGCTAAAGTGTTATTTGAAAATTTACTCTCAAATTAATAATATTTGTATTTAAAAAAATTGTCTTATAATGAAAAATTGAAGTTATTGATTAATTAAATGTGATTTACTAACTTGAAAAATATTCCATTCTTTTAATATATGTTTGCTATATTACAAGTAAAGATACAAAGATGGAATATTTTTACTGAAAAAAATAATAGTTTTATTATTAATTATGTAAATTATTTTTATGTCCAAGATCATTTAAATAAGAAGATAATCAATATGATATAGTTTGAAATATCGAAGTTTTTAAGGTTTGGATATAAGTTTAGATTTATTCAAGTTTTAAAATAATAATATATTTGTAATTATCAATAGTTATGATTGACCAGATGCGAAGTAGCGAAAGATCACATGAGACCTACCCAAGGCAATCGGTAAACGTGCATGGCGTGAAGCTAGTCAGTTCAGTATATGGGGCAACTTCCCTATAGGACAGATGAAATTGGATCGCCAAAAAGTCAAAGTATGAATATCTGATTATCTCTATCTGGCTGGCTTAAGCCCCAGTATTAATTTCCGTACAGCATTATAAAATAATAAAGATTGACCAGTTACAATCATTAAATCTATGTAGCAACTATTAGTTTATATAATTTCTTTCATAAACTGTTTTAAATTATCGAATATACTTTAATTTTATTTAAACAATAAAACCCTATTAAAGTATGCATTAATTTACCTTTTCTAACATATAAATCTAGACAATCTATTAAATAAATTTTTTAGTTTTGAATGTCTTTTTCCCAGCTTTCTAATTGACCCTCTTTTATAATATTAGTATAAAAATAAGGTATAAATTGATCTTAATACAATTTAAATGAATTTTTTTATTAAATTTTATTTAGATTATCTTTTAAGTAACCATAACCTTCCATTCTAACTTATACTAGAAAGTAAGATTCTGCTTCTTCTAAACTCAAAGGTGGCCCATAATTCCAAAGGAATATAAATTAATATATTATGTAAGATTTTATAATATAAATTTTCTAATTTAAAAAATAATTTTACTAAGAACATCACAGCTAAATCGAAGTTATTTATATCTAGTACAGTTTATAGAGGATTCGATATTGAATTTATGTAAACCCTAAATTACATTATAAATTAGAGATAAGATTTTTTTCACTTTAAGAATTCAATGAATTCTTAGAATTTAAATTTATAAATTTAATTGATATTGTCATTTAATTTTCAGAAAAATTCTTATAAATATTTATAATACTTATTGTTTAGTTTTAATATAAAACTTAATTAGTTGAATTGGTTTAGTTTGTTGATCTTGTTATTATAAATTTTGATCTGTTAAATACAGCGACTACTTAAGCCAAAAAGTACTAAATATGCATTTGAGTAATTTATAATAAAATTGTACGCGTTTAGGTAAAAATATAATTTGATCAAATAGAATCATTAAATTTATAATATATTCACATATCATAATCAATTGGTAAATTCTTTCTTGAAATACTTTTTCTTAATTTAATATTTTGTTAATTTTATAATTGATTTTATGATTCAATGTTATTTAAAAAGTCCACATCTTAAATTTATTTAAATTAACTATTAAATAACTAAATTAAAATAATAAAACATATTCAATATTTAAATTAAATTCTTAAATAAATTTTACATCATCAAATTTATGTTTCAATCATAAATAAATAAATTTATTTTAAATCTTCTTAAGTCTAATTTTATGTTCGATTTTATGAAAAGGTTTATTCTAAAGCATTATCTCTGTATTCATTATTGTATGGAAAGTATTAGATTGAGAAAATCTATTTTTAGATATAATTTTAATTTTTTTATAAAAAAATGATTGTTATAGTTGGCAAAAATGTAAGATCTTTGTAAATTTGATAAGGAATTTATAATTTTCTTGATTTAATATTGTTTCTTGTCCTTTTGTATCTTAAACCTGGAAATAGCTATATCTACTTTATTCAAAATCCTTTAAATTCATAATTTAATACAATCCAATAAAAGTAAAATTAACATTCTTTAAGGCCCTCTCTAATTGTAAAAAAAAACAATTGAACCCAAAATCGAATAATTTGACAGCTTTTAATTACCAAAATCTTGATTTATTAGAATTAAAATAATTGCCCAATTAAATTTATTCCTAAAATATAAGATTATTCTTTATACCTTTGATTTTAATAAGAATTATCTTTAGTATATTCAGTCCAATTATTATTCAATATTTTGCTCTAATCGATTGGAAACTTATCACATTTATTCATGGTTAAAGAACGATTTTTAGACAGTAACTTATTTAGTTTTTATTGCTTCGATTATTGTTTTTTGTTTATTTTTATATCATGTGTTGGTTTATTTATGAAAAATTATATAAAATACTATATTAAATATAAGTATTAAATATGAGTGAGTGTATTAGAATCCTTGAAGCAAGCACACCTTATAGTCCTGATGTAGCAAAGTACAAGGGACATGTACCCCTCGAAGAAGTCAGTGCTACTTCTGCACAAGACAATACTGGTTCCGAAGTTGCAGTACTTTGACTCCTTAGGTAAAGTGTATTCGAAAAAACAGATAAAGATCAATCACTGAACCAGAGCATCTCGAGATTGAACTACACCTCGGAATCAAGGTCATACCAAACAAAATTAAAAATTAGAAACCAAGTCACAGATTAACTCACAGTGCTGGACCTAAGCTTAGTGCCAGGGTTTGATGTGAGGTGTAGGAATAAACAGTAGTAATAATATTGTAGGAATTCTTTCGAAATTGGGAAATCAATTTAAACTAAATTATTAATAAATCAAAATCTTGGCAGTTAAAGTTGGCCAATTTAAACGATCTTGGTCTCATTCGATAGAGAATTCAA
This sequence comes from Oxytricha trifallax, assembly GCA_000711775.1. Lineage (NCBI taxonomy): Eukaryota > Ciliophora > Spirotrichea > Sporadotrichida > Oxytrichidae > Oxytricha > Oxytricha trifallax. The sequence goes on from ARYC01004813.1 coordinate 27,337, forward strand.
GATTAGCTGGACTATATTGTTGGCGGTACGATTTTATCGCATCCCTCAAGCGAGATAACTCAATTTTAATGTGAGGGTATAATTAAATGAATTTAGATAAGTTTAATTAAAGTGAAGTTATCTCGCTCCAGAGATGCGATAAAATCGTACCGCCACTAATAAAGTCCAGCTAATTTTTAATTCTCTATCGAATGAGCCCAAGATCGTTTAAATTGGCTAGCTTTAATTGCAACTTTTGAGTTAAAATAATTAAATTAATAGTTAATTTTCAAAACTCAAACGTATTCCTACAAAAATGAAAACTAATCTAACTAATTAAACTAATATTTTCACGTTTTGGTAAGTAACTCATATTCAATACTGATTAATATATATAGAATTAATTTTGATCTGTAGATTTTTAATTTCCCTTGCCTTAAGCGATTCTCTGCTACTACAATATAAAATATATTTGGTTCTTCTTTTAAAGTGTTAAGATTTTTATTTCCAAGTATTGAATTTATAATTTTATAGTCAATTAAATTATTTTTACTATTTTCTAAAAGTTGCTATAAGTGGATCTTAAAATCTTTTGTCTAACCTTTAGTAAATTTATCTTATACTTAATCTATTGTATTACTTTTTTGATTTGCTAAGTTTCTAAATTTGTTAGATTTCAATATATTTAATTGCATATACATCATCAATTCCCTTTAATAATTATCTAAAGTTAATTTACTTAATAAATTTGAATTTTAAGTACTTCTTAGAATCTCAATTATGCTTGTTCTCTCTTAAAGTTTGTTAATTCCTTTTTTAAATAGAGTATTTTGATAAAATAAGTATAAAAAATGGCAAATTTACAATAGTTTTTTTATAAGCTCAATCATAGTAAAAAAAATGTATTAAATTTAAATTGATATCGTAGAATTATCTATTTTCCAGAGTTTATAAATCTTGAATAAATCCAGAATTTAAGCAGTGATCATATAAGGCTAAAAATTAGCATAAAAAACTAGTATTAAATAAATTAAATTAGATTAGTTTCTATATTTTAAGTTTAATAGAATACAAAACGGTCATTGTTTTTATTCAATTGACATTTTAGCTGGTTTTATTAAAAAATTCAGGTTTATAGATTCTTTTAGCAATACAATTATTCCAATTAGACTTATTGTAAATTTTGAATCAATTTTTTAAACCTAAGGTTATTTACAATCCAGAATCGTTTGTAATTATCTGCTCTTTGATCATTAAAATTTCTAATTATCAGGAAAATCATGAATTTTTTTTTAAATTAATATTATAAAATCTTGATTAAAATTATATTTGACTTTACTTACAGTCCATTTTTAAAACTATTTTATTTTATCAGAAACTAAATTAAAATGATTATTCTTATCTAGAGAAAGAATTTTAACAGAATTTTAATCATTCTCATTATATAATAAAAATAGAATTAATATAAAGGATTTTACTATTTAATTAGAAACAATATAGAAAGTAAACTCACATTTGCAAGAATCACTGATGATTGATAATTTGTAAAAAAAATGACAAATTTTCTTGAATTAATCAATAATTTTACAAAATCACTAATTTTAAATATTAATCTAGTATAATCGAAATGAGGAGATCGTTATAAAGAAATCAAAAATGCAATGAATTAAGATTATGATCATATTAGAGTATACTAATGTTTTTTCAACTGTCGATATTATGAATTAAGATTAACTATTTTAATGATCAACTTTAAATTACTAATCAGACATGGAGAATATTAATTATTTATTTTTTTCACTTTTCCTGATTAGTTTGTATTTTAGCGCAGTCTCAGCGATGTATCTGTAGTAGTCTCCAACTTTTTTCGTAAAATTTTTCTTAGATATCTTCACTATATCTTCAGGGTATCTTCATTGTATCTTCATCAAAAAATAAAAAGTCAAAAAATATTAAAATTAGTAGCAATAATAGCAATAGTAACAATAACACAGCAATAATAACAGTAATAAAATCAAAATCAAGCATTAATATTAGTCTGGGATTTTTTCTAAAAAATCCAAATTTTCTAAAATTGTTTGTTAAAAAACCTAGTGATAAAGATGACAATGAAGAATATGATGATGAAAACAAAAAAATTCGATGAATTTAAAATTTTAAAATTCTCTGGAATTTCAATCAGACTAATATTAATGCTTGATTTTGATTTTATTACTGTTATTATTGCTGTTGTTATTGTTACTATTGATATTATTGCTACTAATTTTAATATTTTTTGACTTTTTATTTTTTGAGGAAGATACAATGAAGATACCCTGAAGATATAGTGAAGATATCTAAGAAAAATTAAGAAAAAAGTTGGAGAATACTACAGATACATCGCTGAGACTGCGCTAAAATACAAACTAATCAGGAAAAGTGAAAAAAATAAATAATTAAAATTCTCCATGTCTGATTAGTAATATAAAGTTGATAATTAAAATAGTTAATCTTAATTCATAATATCGACAGTTGAAAAAACATTAGTATACTCTAATATGATCATAATCTTAATTCATTGCATTTTTAATTTCTTTATAACGATCTCCTCATTTCGATTATACTAGATTAATAATAGCTTTGATTTATTGTAATTTTATGTTTTTTAAGTTTAATACTTTGAAAAATCTCTAAGATTAATTCTTAAAACTCATACGACAATATTCAACATGAAAGTAGTGTCAACTCATTTAAAATAATCAGTTATATTTTTTAAAATTTGAGATAAACTACACACACATGTATATATAAAATGAAAAATGATTAGGTAAGTTATATTATTTTGAAAACATAAGTTATATTTAAATATGAACTTTTTATTTGATCAGTCTTAACGTCAAATTACTACTTGCTTAAACTTGCTTGTTATTCCCTCTTATAACTCTAAAGATTTTCAGCAATTGATTATTATGTATTAAAACTCATTGATTTATCTTAATTTTCAGATGTATTATGAAGATGATTGAGATATTAATTAATAAATATCTAATAATTAAAAATAGAGATGTTCGTAGAGATATAGCTTTTGAATTATTTTATTGTAGTATAATTTTTCCTAAAATAATTAAAAATTAAAAGTATTGGCGTTAAAGAAGAAGCGAGAAAAATGTAACAGCAGCCACCCAGTGAAAGAAGGATTTTACCAGTATAAACAGAAATGGAAAAAAGCCAAACCAGCTAGGTAAAATACCAAAAAACACTGGACAGATATTTTGAAAATTCAAAACCAAATTCGCAAGGATCAATAATTCAAAGCCAGAATGTTTAGTTAAATCACAACACATTTAAAAATATAAACAAATTTTCGGTCAAGATTGACAATAGCTGACAGCTTGAGTTCTATTAACATATTAGAGAAGCTGAAGGATGGGTGAGAAGAATTGAGAGAATTGCGAAAAAGTGGAGATATAAGAGAAGAGAGGAAGTCATTAGCAAAAAAAGACAGATCAAAACGAAAATGACAGAAATAAAAATTTTCCTGCAAAATGTCAGAGGTCTGAACTCACTAAAACAAGACTAACTTTTGAGAGTAATTGAAAACAAAAATCCTGATTTCATTGGATTGGTGGAAACTAGGCTCCAAAGGATAATTGGGATAAATAACAAGAATATAACTCAGACTCAATTGGCAAGAAATGGAGGAGTAATGGTAATGAACAGTGGCAAATTCGAAATGAGATCTATAAAAACTCTAAAATAATTCATAACCTGGACAATATTGAATGTGGGAGGTTTCCCACTACATGCTGACGGTTTAAATCCCTTTATTGGAACGATGAGGTCAATGAACTCCAGAATATACTGATTTATATAATCAAATCACTGAAACAGAAATGCCAGAAACAAAGAATAGTGGTTATAGGGGACTTTAATTACCACATCAAAAAATTGGAGTAAAGATTAAACAAAGAGGGTCTGAAATAATCCATTCCAGAGGGAGGGGAAACTCATTCAAAAGTAAATCAATTAGATTAAGTTTTCTCTAATGTAGAGACAATTAGTTAAGAAACATGTCAAATGATTTTAACAGACCACAAACTAGTCCAGGTGAGACTCAGAATCAAGTACAACGATGACGACTTTAAATTGCAGACAAAGAAAGAACAATTAGGATTTTTGACATAAGGAAGCAATGCTGGAAAACTTTCATGAAAGAGGAGAGACATTTAACTGCGGAGGATCTTGACTAACTTATTTAAAAATGTTTTAAAGAAAAGTTAGAAAGACAGTTCAAAGGGAGAAACTGGTATCAACATTAACCAATTTGGGCTTTAGAAAAATAAAGTCCAATTGAACGAAGCAATTAGGAACTTAGAACACTGCTTGGACAAAAACGACGTTATGGGATTCTTCAATCTGGTGAAAAGACTACCTAAAAGTCACAAATAGTGCTGGCCAATAAAAGGAATTACCTTAAAAGAAGAGAGAATTGAATTGGGGGAATAAACAAAAAGTAAATATTAGACTTCAATGGATAGATATTCAAAGATAAGAGAGAGATTAAAAATCAAGAAGAGAACAAGAGGGACGCAATTATGTTAGGTGAAAAGGATGATTAAAACTTTTGCAACGAGGGTTAGGTCATAAAAGGAGTTAAAGAGTGTAACTTCAACAAAGCTATTGGTCCGACGGATTTGATGGGAAAATGCTGCTTAAATCATAAAAATTCTAAAGACGACATGCCAGAAGGTAGCAAGTTGGCTAAATGAGAGATAGATTCCAGACTACATTAAACAAGGAAGACTAATTCTACTTAGCAAGGATCAAAATGACTTATTCCCCGATGTCAGCAATACAAGACCAATAGTGGTGAACTCACATTTGATAAAAATAGTGAAGAAAATAATAATAAACAAAATCGAAGAGGTTTAAAGTGGATTTCCTAACTAGTGGAAACTACCAAAATGGGTTTAAGGAAAACAGAAGCACCCACATAGATTTAATTAGATTATTGTAGCATATTAAAACGTCGAGAAGGAAAAGTAAATAGAGGGAAGTACATTAACTAGTTGACTTACAAAGAGCATACGACTCAGTCTGGAAAGACAAACTCTTTTCAATTCTGAGGAAGAGGTCAACGAATAGAAAGGAAGATGAGATTGTGAATCTAATTGAATAACTTTATACTGGAAACAAAATAAAGTACGAGGATGAGGAGATAGCCAGTGAGCAAGGAGTAGCCCAGGGGAGCCGGCTTTTTCCTATGCTATTTAACATTTACCTTTACGACGCCCTATATTAATAACAAGAACTGTTGTCTCTGATTAAATAAGGCAAGTTAATCGCATTCATGGATGACATTCTTCTAAATATTAAGGATCCTTAATAATTTAAAAGAGTCATCAACTGCTTTAAAGAGATTGAAAACACACAACTTAAAGCTTAGCACCAAAAAGACGGTGTTTATGAGTGACGCTAAAGGATTCGAGAAAGAATTCAAGATTGAAGGGATAAGTAAAGTTGAATAGGCAAAATACATGGGACTCAATATATGTTTAAATGCCCAATACTTATTGAAAAATACTTGGGATGAAATGAAAAAGAATACAGAGATTTACCAAAAATTAACTAGCTCAAATAACAAGACAGTAAGCGACACGATTATGATGGCACAGATCAGATCCTTATTAATTTACAAATACACTCCGCTAGTGGCAGCGTTATATATAAAAGCAGAAGTAATTGAAAAGATGGAATTACAACTGAAAAGAATAGCATTTAGAACTGCAAGGGACATTCCAAACAAAATACTTAGGAATGTTACCTCGCTAAAAGAAACAAACACCAGCAAAATCAATAGAGACTTAGTTCTGAAGAACATTTAGAAGATAAGTAAGAACCTTGGTCATTTCATCAGACCCAAGTAAGTGAAAGAGGAAATCAAGATGTAGGAAAAGTCACTTTAAAAAAAAGAAGAATATCTTCTTAACAAAGAAAGTAATGGACACTATGATGGCACTTAGTCAAGGAAAAACAATAGTGAATTATAAGATGAGTCATTATTGCAACGTCCACAAGGTGATAGTTGACACAAAGCACCTAAAGCACTGTAATCTTATCAACCAAGCAGGAGACCCAACGAGATTCTCATATTTGATTAGAGAGAATATACTAATTGACATGAGCAACTAATAACAGATAGAAATCATAGCAAACATGATTTGGCTTGACTAAAGGATAAGAAAACTAGAGGAACATCAGTATTATCAGCCAATCAAAAAATTTATTTAGAGTTGCCTACGTCAAGAAAAAATATCAGGAATTCGATGAGTAGATTTTGACCTCAATTCAATAGAATTAAACATCTAAATTAAGAATAATTAAGATGTGTAAAATGAGATGAAATCAGAGAATTATAATAAAATAATTAAAAATTAAAAGTATTGACATTAAAGAAGAATGAATCCATTAAATCAGCCAGAAGCAAATAAAAGAAAGATGGAAGAAGAGGTAGAAACCAAGAAAGCCAGAAAGATGGGAACATCACAACAAGAAGAGGGAGTTCTGGGAGAAGGTGTAAGAGGTTAAATTCAATCACAGAGACAGAAGTAAGGACCAAGAAGCATTAGGGCTCAGGAAGAATAACGTTTACAAAACACCTCTTAACTAACAAATGGGATTTAAGAGCAGACTGAAGATTGGGATGTCGAACCTAAGCAAGAAACTGAATGAATCCAATAGCCAGAGAGATCGATTCGACAAACATGAAGACGGTACAGACAACATTCAGGGGAATAGATGGAATTCAAAAACCTAATCGACATGACCGAGATGAAATGCCAGGATTTTTACAAGATCATCTACGCAAAAAAGGCTGGAACCCGGTGGTAACAAGAATGGTGACTAAAGTATGTTGCCCAAGCACCATAACTAAGATTGAGAAGGCTCTCCTTAGACGATTTGATAACAGACAGAGAGCTCGTAGAAATGGATTGAGAGAGGAGGACTTGTGGTCAGAGAAACAACTTAGATATGAAAGGAAGATCAACGAGGAATGGAAACACTTTGACATAATTCCAGGAAATCATATCTCGGAAGAAATCATAAAAGCAATCTCAAGACTGATTGAAGAAGTTCAATTCAATCAAAAGAATCAGGACTTTTTAATACTACCACCAGCAGTCGTGAATGACAATGGGGTCAAGAACTTGGAAAGAATCATTGGGACGACTAACTGGAAAATTGAGAATGGAAGGTTTTGGAGAGCACAGGAAGATATTAAAGGAATAATCCTACCAGTGAGCTGTTAGGGTAACATTAGGAACTGCAAGAACTGGGTAGTTCTAAAAGTAGAAAAGAACTCAAATACACTTGAGTTTTATGACTCCAGAAGAATGACTTGATTTGGCAACATGCTTACGAGGACATGATGACAGGATCAGCTGGTTTCAACCCATAAATAGACTAATGGGACGACATGATAATGAGAGAGGATGTAAATACTCAGATTGAACAATAATTCCAAGAAGTGGAAGGTAAGTTCAGCGAAATGGTTGAAGTCTTCGAAGAAGTAGAAGGCTATCTCTTCAATGGATTATCCAAACGGGAGCTGGGTCAAATTGGAGCATCAAGAGACCTTTGAGCAAGATAAGAACGGATTCAGTAAGGCAATTTATGAGGAAAAGCAAAAATATAGTAATGATAAGAAAGAAGAAAATGAAGAGGAACAGGAATAGATGAAAGGAATATCAGATGATCAGGAATGAGGGCATGGAAACCGCAATAAATAGTGGGTCAAATACTCTGAGAATCATTATCATTTTACACAGCACTAATTACTCTACTCATTTTAGAAATTTAAATTACATTAAGTTATTTACTACTACTACTACTATAATTTTTCCTGTATATTTGAAAGTAACACGCTTACTATTACAAAAATAACACTCATAAACCCTCCAGTGTTTGATACAGCATCTAAGAATATGGAAACTTGTCTATTAATATAAAAAATTTAGAAAGCTAAAAAAATAACTACATTTCAATCAATTAAACCTGAAAATTTTTGGAAATAATAGTCAATTAAGCAAAATAAAATTAATTCTTTGTATATCTATGTTTTTAATATAGCAATTTTTAAGGCTTCTATAGAATTTTTTAATTATAATTCTTGTATGTTTCTTTTAAGTTTTGGCTATGTTCTTACACTACTCTCTCTATGTAAGAGAACATTAAAACCCCAAAGCTATTATTTACAATTTTATATAAACGATAGAAATTAATCAAAATACAATTACTTAAAACGTATTATCATTTAAATCACTTCACAAATTTGCTAATCTCTCTCTCTCTCTCAAAGTATTTAGCTGCTCTTGCCTCTTTCGGTCTAGGTTCTTGATTTCTTCGCATTCTCCTTCCTTTAGTCTGAATTTCTATGCTTCCGTCATCAATGAATCCATGATTCCTAGGTGAGGGCGGCCTTGATTCTCTGCAGGAACTAAGGGGGAGGTGGTGGAGCTTTGCATGAGCATGGCCAGGTCCTTCTTAAATCTCTGGATGACGCGTTCTCTTCTCTGCTTCATGAGCTCTCCCACCTTCCTCTTGACATCGTTTTAAGTATACTTGATGCCCTTCTTGGTCAAATTTGTCTCTACATTCTTCTAAAACTCTTACTCAAACAACTACATGCGCGTAGACTTTGCCTCCAAGTAGGCCCAGGTGAGATCATTCCAGCTTCTTTGTGGTATTCCTCGTCGATTCCGCTCATGTAATTTTTGGTAAATGGCAGCGCCTTCTGTTTGTCAAGTCCAGCTTTCAGCTCAAGTATCTTGGTCGCTATATCCAGGTCGCTCCTCATTGCTCTTTCAAGCTCGTTGAAATAGCAAATTTTGGGAACTTTTCTCACTGGGATTTTCTGAAAGTGACTTTTGCACATGCCTTGTTGCAGGCAAATTGGACCTATTTTGAGAATGAATATTAGCTGAATAATACCTCAATCGAGAGCCCATGATTTGTTCTCGTGAGTCAAAAATCCCTGTACAGCCAGCTGATCCCATTTTCGAGATAAGGAGTCAACTTCATTGCCACATGACAATACAAATTCTGAATATTCATAATGCTCTGAAATTAATTGTGTGGTCCATCATCTCTTTAAGCTGTTTTTGTATCTTCTCAATTCCCCCATGGGTAATCTTTCACCATCCCGGCCACCAAAGAGACTAATAGCACAGCTAAAGAGCAGGGTACCTGAATCCTGAATTAGAAGGTATTGAGTCAAATAGCTTTTGCACTAGAGCAATATAGATTTCGGCTAACGGAAGGCATTAGAGTTTAGTGCTTTTGCACAAAAGTTTCATGGTATTGCACAAGAGGGATATGGTTGGGGCTAGGGCACCTCTGGAATATTATTCCATTTAGCTTTGCTGTTAAGAGGTGCAGACAACTAAGGCAGCCAATTTAACAGTCAAGGCTCTGTTACCACTAATTCTTTAAATGTTGTTTATTCGTTTTCTTTGCAATTGGCGCCACTTGGGTGTCCTTCCATTTGGGCCGCCCATTCGAACACGTATTGACTTAGCTGGCTGGGAGTAGCGGCCTCAAAGCATTAGTCGTATTATAGCTATGATTTTGCACCTTCCCTTCATTTAATATTAACAACTAAGGCTTTAATCTTACCATAATAGAGGTGCTTTTGAGACATCCTTGGTGGAATCGAAGATATTTCCCATGGTTTTATAGTGATTCGAATCATCATGAGAACATCAAATATTGAACCTGCCATCTTCCTTCTCAATACTACAAGCCTCATTCAAGGGCTCGTCAACGATCAATCCATTGCAACCGTGGAGCGCGAGCCCAAGATACCACTTACAACCCCTCAGAGGGCTGCTTGGTCTCTATTAGTTAACTTAATGTTATCCATGAGAATGCCAAGGAGCTGTTTGAAAGATGCCTTGCTGAGGAGATCATCGAATTCAAAATTATCGAGTAGAAAATCCACGGACGGATCCTCCAGCAACTCGGGGTCGTCTTGCTGACTGAATGGGCCGTTAGGATTAAAAAGCAGTTGGTTCATCTCTTGTTTTTGTGTGTTTTTTAGGGATTCTAAAGTATTATTATAGGGGTTTGAGAATTTATAATAATTAAATACTCTAATTCGTCATTTTGGGAGCTTTATTAGAAATGCCTATACTACTACTACTACTCTAATACAGGCCCCTCTTTTAAATTACTAAAGCTACCAAATAATTATAATGATTAATTCTATCTTAATTAATTTATATCGTCACCCAAATCTTGTAAATAATACCTTTGGGGTTTTATAAATATATATTCATTTAGGTTCATAATTAATATATCATCGCATCAATTGCTCTTAAAAATTTAAAAACCTTTCTATATTATTAAAGATTAATTAATTATGAATTTTAAATTTATAGTAATCATCCTTAAAATTAGAAATTATTCAGAAATATATAAAAACAAAAATAGGAAAATTATTAGTACAAATAGGTTAAAAAAAAATACTTCATTTTGTAAAACTTAAGTTTAAAACTATTCAATAAATTATTTAAAATCATAATTAAAAAATTTAATATCTAGCGATATTTCAAAAAAATGAGATAATAATTTTAACTAATAGTGTTCATCAACTATATATATTTACTTATGTATAATTCCTTAAATAACATAGAGTTAATATATTTCAATCCATTAAATTGAACTGTCTAAAATTATGAATTTCTATTATATTTTTTTATAAAAATTTTATGCTAGAGATAATCCTTGAAAGGTAATCACCAATATTTTCAAATTATTAAAATTAAGTCAAGGAATTTTGCATTAAATTTGAAGGAATTTCAGAATAATCACAAGAAAATACTGAATTTTATAGCTGAATAGTCTTAATATATATAATCCACGAAGAAAAGATGAGTAATTTCAAAACTATGATTGATCATAATATCTATTAGACTAATTTCAAAAAAATAATACTCAATAATTATTTTTATTAACTATCATGTTTTTCTTATAATCTATACATTTATTTAAAAATATCAATCTCTACTAAACTATATTTATTTAAAGTTATTATTAAGATAAAAGATTTGATTCATTAAAAAGTTAAGCCAAAAAGAAACCAAGGATTCCAATTCTAGTAAGAATTGTGACAATCCCTCCTAAATGTGTTTTGAATATTGGGGATTTCTTATAATTCAAAGTTATTGGATGACCGAATGAATCTTAAGATTTTATAAATTTACTTATTTTCTTTTTAACCATTTTGATTTTATGGTGTTTTGTTGAATTACAATATAATTATATATATAGATTTAGCTTGAAAATATAACTACTTAATAAATCTCTTTTTCCAAATTATATAAGTAATTTTTTTACAAATTTTATTTTAATTTTTAATATTCAAATATTCAAACTAAATATTAGGGAATTCATTTTATTAAAATGTGATTTATAATTTAATTTAACGTTTTTCATACATTTTTATTTTTCTTATGTAAGCTTTTAAAAAGAGCTTTATTCGGAAAAGTGTTTAAATAATTATTATTCATTGTTTATATCATATATTTTTCATAAGTTATAGTATATAAATTTATAGATTATATAAATTTGCTTAAATTTAAAAATACTAAGTTGAAAAATAATATGCTCAGAATCAATTTATGAGAGTTTGCTCTTTTTATTAAAGTTGTAAGTACCTTAATACAATAAAAAATGATTCTTCATTATATTGCTAAGCTAAATTTTAATTTGATAAACCCGTGTATAGATCAGAAATTTTAAACTAATAGTTTATTTAGTAATTTATACTCACTGTGATTATTATTACTCAATATTAAAAACCCCAAAAAACCATTTGTAGCTTTATTGAGTTTTTAATTAATAAAGAATTTATTATGCTATAATTTATTATTGTTTAAAAGAATTTAAGTGAAACTTTAATATTTTAAATATTAGATAATTAAATGTGTAGTATTAGAAGTTAAAATTATTAAAATTTTTAAATAAATATTTACTTAACGATTTTTTAATAAAAACATGAATGGTATTAATTGAAAGAAAATTGGAAATTGGGAATTAGAAAGAATTTACAACATTTATTTTGTTACAAAAACCCTTTTTACTCTTGTAGTTTTCTATATAATAAATTACCTTAGTTTAAAAACAATTACTTTATAATTGAAGAAAATCGCCATTTCATAATCTCTCTTAAACTTATTCCTAGACCTTATAGTATTAGATATACAAAACTATAATAGGAGAGTAAAATTTAAATATTAATACTATATTCAGATTGTAAAAGTCATAATTTTAAATCATTAACCAGGGTTAGAATATATGGAAAGTCAATCTTTTTATATAAAAAGAAGTTTTAAATTATGTGAAATAAATTAATACTTTTTTATTAGATTAATTATTAATTAAACAATATACTATACAATGTTGATTTTATCGTTTTATGTAACTATAAAATATATAAATCTAATATTGTGAAAAAGCTCAAACAAATTTATTTAAATCTTATCAATAGCTTTCGAAGATTTTTTATCTTTATATTTTGGGGCAATTTATGTATTATTTAAAATACACACTTCAATACGATTATTAATTTACTTATATATAGTTATAAGAATGTGGACACTTGTCTCTTTATTGTTTATTGTTAATCTGACATTACAAACCTCATCTAATTATATATAATTATCATTTATGAAATATTACATTATTTATAGATCAGGAACAATTTTGGAAAATTTAATGATTAATGTGAATTTAATATAGATTATAAATTAAAAACACAAAAATAAAGTTACTATAAATAATAAATTAATATTTAATATTTAATATTTAATCACTTTTAATTAAAAATATTGTTTCCAATTTGAATAACGTGGGTCTCGAAATAAAATGTAAATTATATATTCCTAATAAGTAATCAAATAATAATTAAATGAATAAATACTAAGAGAGTTTCAAACAACTAGAATTCAATGATTTTATAATAAAATTATAATATCATTTTTTATAACAATTTATTTATATCAATAATTATTCTTCAATATATATAATTTTATCTAAAAGAGATTTCCTTTATCATCAGGATTTTATTTTCTTCTATCATAGTTGAATTGATTTAACTCTACAAATGTGGTATTTGAACTATAAAGAGAAGAAGAGATAATCAATAAGTAATTAAGTATATTTCTAAATAAAATTAAAGGATTCACTTATTAAATTAAATTTTTTTAATGCTGTCCTCTAGATATAGATTTTAAGGTATAAATTTGTAATACTTGCCAATAAACTATTTATCTGACATTTGATCATAAAATAAATTAAAAAAATAAGAACAATATAATTTGTAAAAATTGATAAATATAAATGACAAGGAATAGAGCTCATTAAAGAGATAATTTTTGATTGGCTTATCGAAATCTTACTCATCAAAATATTCCTTCAGGATATCCGTTTCCATTTATATTGCGTCTATATCTCTTGTAAATTCTTGGGAGGAAGTTTCCTGCCCAAACATTAAAATTTCTTTTTTTGGCAAAAAATTATAGTAGAAAAATATCAAACACTTTTAAATTTCTAGCCTATCTAGCAACATTTATAAATATAATTTTCAAGTTTTACAATCTCATAACTAATAGAAAAAATTATAAAATTTGTTTTAACAATTAAAAATTTATGTAATTTCATGAAATTCTTCAAATCTATATATAAAAATTATAGTTAATGGATGTTTATATAATTAAAATTTGATTGTATTTTAATAATGATATTTATAAATTGATAAAATTAAAATTTTTTAGATACATATGGGAGAGGAAATTCCATTTTTTTTGGGATCAGGAAACTACCTTATTGAGAAACATAAACCCCCAATTCCCCCCCCCAAATCTTCTTCACTTTTGCATTTCAGATTTTTATTTGGATACTTTTAATCTAGAGAAGTTTAGTTGCATCTTTTAATATTTAGAGTAAAGTAACCCTCATATATTTAAAAATAATAAAGAATTGAATTAAGTTAATTGTGGTATGGTTAAAGATTTAAAATCAATCAATTATAATATTCACTATTTAATACTTAATCAAACCAAAAATCTAATGAGTAAAATTATAATTAAAATGACAGCTGTCAATAAAAATGGGAATCTGAAATAATATCATGTTAAAATGAAAGTAAGTAAGTAAGTAAGTTAAGAAATTTAATTGTTTAAATAATTTATCAATTATTTTATTACTTTATTATGGCTTTATTTAGCATAAGTTGAAGCATAGTTACCTCTAAGAGGTATAGAGAAATTTATAATTAAAAATTTTTAATAAATAAATTTCTTTAGGGACATAGACCAACACTTGAGTTATTAGTGTAATATAATTAAGATAGAAAACCTTATAATCTATCAGGTTCACATTAAATGAGAGGAATATCAATTGATTTGTCTTAGAATTGATTATCTTAATAGAATTATAATTTTGAATAAATTAATATATCAAAGAAATCGATTCTTTATATAATAAAACTATTAATTATAAAATAATATTTGAATATCTTCATCATAACCATAAACTTCCATTCTTAATTATGCTTGAAAGTAAGATTCTCCTTCTTCTAAACTCAAAGTAGGTCCATAACTCCAAAAGAATACTTAAAAATCTAAATTATTAATTAAAATAGTAATTTTTGTTTAATTATTGTATAAATTATAATAAAGTATAGAACAGCTAAATCAAAGTTATTGATGTCTAATAAAGTTTCAAGGGGATTGGATATTGAATTTATATAAAACCTTGGAATATACATATAAAGTATGTGATAAGATATAGTTTATTATTAATACGAACATAATTTTATTTATTATTATAGATTATATAATGATAATGTTCAATTTTTATGTAATTAAAGACAATTCTTATAATAAATGATCGAATGCTTAATTTTGAATATTATCTCTAAAATAATTATTTAATTTACTTAATTGGTTTAATTTGTTGATCTTGTTATGATGAACTTTGATCTATTAAACACACCGACTATTTAAGCCAAAAAGTATTTAATACAAATTTGTTATTTTATATGAAAATGAATAGTTAAAAAATATTAATCTCAATTAACATCAATAGAAGAATGTAATATATTCAAATATCAATTGGTAATTTCTTTCTTACAATACTTTATCTTTGATTTGCAATTACTATTGGTTATTATTGATAAAATAGGGAAAAAAAATTAGTAAAATGAATATTAAAATATCAGATTAACTACCTTATATTAAATATCTCTAAATTAATTTCTATCAAAGAATGATAAATTGAGGAAAACTAACGACAATTATATATATCATAAACTATAATATTCTCTTATGTTTTATTTAGATAATTACAAATGATCTTTTTATTTATTTTTGAATCAATATATATAATGCTCTCTTCAATTTTTATAGATATTTATCATAAATATGTATCACAAATTACGTATTAAAGTAAAAGAACTTGTGCGCAGGTTGGATGAGCTTTTTTTAAAATATGTTCGAAATTCCTAGTGAAAAATTTGGAAAATGAGATAAGGATATGAAAACATAGTTTTTTATTTGAAAAATTAATGAAATATGTAATAACTATAAGATATTCAATAATATTGCAAAGGAGGACAGAGAAGTAATCTTATGCTTAATATAGAGTTTTATTCCATTTTAATTACGAATTAAGAATTTATAAATTAATTACGTTTACTGATTAATTTAAGTATTTTCTAATTTCATTACTTCATGATTAATATTAAAATTATAAAGAATTCTATTATTCGATGTTATTTAAAGTGTCTATATCTTAAAATTATTTATTGTATAGATTAAATTTAAGAATATGAAAATTCAATAAAAATAATAAGGCTAATTGTATTTAATTTGAATAAGTTCTTTAAAATATTAATTTATAAAAACTACATGATTTTATATAATTATATATATTTCTAAATCTTCATAAGTATGATTTGAATTTTAATTTATTGAAAACGTCTACTCTAGTATATTTTACTAATTTTTATCCTTAGATTTTTGTTTGTTACTTACATTTTCACTTGCTTTTTCTTTGTTAAATGGAGAACATTTTCTATTTACTATTTATATTTAATGGAATGGAAACCCATCATCTGTATTTAATGTTTTTAAGCGTTTCTAAGGCAATAAATTATTATTTTATTATTTATGGAAATTTTACTATCTTTTGTTCATTTATTTATCACGTATTGGTTTTATTACAAATTTAACAAATTTTATAATTAAAATTTTTAAAATTTTGGTATTTCTTGCAAAGAGTCTGATTATTTAACTCCAAGTATTTAATTTATTATTTTCTAATTAATTAATCTGCTTTCCTTATTTTCCAAGAGCGATAATAAATGATTCTAATAATCGAACTTATCTTGAGTAGATTTTTCTAATTATTTTGCTTTAAAATTACTTACATCACTAATTTATTTTAATGCTTAAAGATCTTGATTTGTTGACTTCCTAAATTTATTGGATTTCAGAATATTTTAGTGCATATAAACCGTCAATTCCCTTTGGTAATTATCTAAAGTTAATTAACTTTAGATGTTTGAATTTTAAGTACTTTTAAGAATCTCGACGATCAAAACCCCAAAACCCCTTCAGTAGTTTTATTGAGTTTTTGAATGATAAAAGTAGACTATTATTGCATACTTTATTAGGGTTTTAATAGGGTTAATGTAGGGGTTTAATGTTTAAATATTAGTAATTTAAGTGAGTATATGCGAAGTTTAGGGTCTGTTTATGACAATGATTACATAGATCTATTGTTTGAGTTGCGCTATGGATGTGATGAATATAGTGAATAACACAAGCCTGTTATGAATTATACATCTATAACAAGGATCCTCCATAAATTTCCACCGACTGTTAGGTCTCACTGTATATTAGTATTGGATTTAAAGAGATAGAATCTTAATTCTAAGCCTAAGAGACCTCTAAAATTTTAGCAGCATCACATCGATTATCTTATTAATGATAAGACTCTTAAATACTGGTCTCATTTCTTTCTAGCCTAGAGGGCTGTGATGTTTCATCGCCAATTTCCTGAACTTCACATCTCTGCTTAATCGATAGCTAACATATATAAAAAGAATGGAATATCTTACAAGACAGTCAATCGTATTAAGATAGTGATTGACTTTAATGTTCCATTTTATAAGACTAATTTAAAATATATATTCGATTAAATGCAGAGGTCTTAAGAGCATAATATAAAGTTCATACACGCTGATGAAGCTGTATTTACATTCAATACCTTTATATCAAGGTCTTGGTACAAGAGGTATAGTAATATGGAAGTTTATGACTAAAAAGTTAAGATATAAACTCATGCTATTCTTGGTGGAATAAGTGAAGATAGTGGCCTCGAGACTTATGTTATCCACCCTCGCTCTATAAAGACTGAGTAATACATAAAGTTCCTTTAATAGCTCAGAGATAAGTACGCTGACTAAGAGATTATTATGTTAGTTGATAACTTGTCAGTTCATAAAACTAAGACTCAAGGAATGAATATGAAAGATTAGACATAACACCTGTATTTAATATTCCTTACAGCCCTTAGTTTATATGAATTGAATTATATTGGGGGTTATTGTAAGGTCATTATAAGAAATTGCTGCTCTATCACTTGATACACGACTTGAAGATATGTACAGTAAATTTTATTAAGAGTGCTGCTAAGAGAGTCAGCGATGATAAAGCTAAAGTATGTGGAAAAGAAGGGAGATTTTGTGTTTATAAATAAGTTTTAGATTTAAACGAATGAATAAGTTCACATATTAAATTTGCTCGTAAAGGGATTTGGCTTCTCTTTATTTTCTTCCTCTTAAGGCTTGCTTGGGCCTATGTTTCTTCTCTTAGTGCCAGCCCCTGCATCTATGTTCATCTCGTCTGGCTTTTAGAAATCTTTGTAGAGTCTCTTACTTAATGCATGCCTTACTTGAGATTTTCTCTCTCTGTTTAATTTGCTGCGCTCTTTCATAAAATATATATCAGTGCCAGGTTTTTCTATAAAGTTAGAAGACTAAGCTTACTAGAGATGAATGGATGCTTCTGCAGTCACTGATTTTAATTCCCTGCTTCTCTTTTTCTTCAGGAGAGATGCTAAAGCGTTTCTTGTGAGCTTCTTAAATTACCACATTTAAGTACTCAGGTTTCAGAGTTCCAAGGACACCAAATAAGAAGTTTCTCTCTGGCAACTTACCAGAGAGCTATAGCTTTGATGGACGTTAGAAATCTACGTCCGGATCACTCATAGCATCGTCATATAGGTTTGTCACTGATATTTCAGGGTAGTTAGGTATCTCTATCATCCTTATTTCATTAGACTTAAAAGCTTTTTTCACATCACTTAGTAAGGCTTTTAAGAATGAGATTTTAGCCCCCTCCTAAGTTGGGAAGAAGAGTCCAACTATAACAATTGTATTGATTATACATGAAAACTTACCTTGCTATATCAAGTATCTGTAGAGGTCCTCTTTACTTATGAATTTACCTATTAAATCTTGAGATTATATCCTCTTCATTGCATCATTCATGGATTCCATCTTACTTCCAGTTTCTAGAAATGTTTATGAGATTTAAAATTATGATATCCTTTCTAAACTTACTAAAATTTTACTACTGAATAGAGAGATCCAGCTGGAGATCAACTGAATCACATATATTGAGAAAGATGGAGGAATTTTCTCCAAGTTTCAGAGTTTGACTTCCATTTTTATCAAACTTTCTCCATTAAATTGCTCCTAATAATAATTAATTTAATTAGGCGGTGCTCCTAATTTATTTAAAACTTAATTAGGAGGTTACATTAAAGTTCAAAACCGTATTAGATGGTACATTAAAAAAATTAAATTGTTAAACTTCCCCTCCTAATTTTTCGAGAACAAATTTAGGAGGACCACCTAGCTTAACAAAACACATTTAGGCGCATTTTAATGTATAAAATGGATGAATTAGTATATAAATTATCTCAAAATTTAAGAAAATTGAAACTAATGTCACACACTCTGTTCTTATCAAACCTCTCTAAATCTTTAAGGATGTGCTTTTACTCCAGTATAAAGGTAGAATTTATAAAGCTTATATAATTATTAATAGTATTTATAAAATGAGCGGTAACTTACTTAGAAAAGCGGCATTGCTTGGCATTAGCCATCAAAAACTTTCTTTCATGAATCAAAAGAAAATTGAGACTTGTGATGCCTCTACCTAATATGAACCTGAAATTTTCTTACCTTAGGTATCAGACTTTGAATAAAAATTCAATTGTTAAATAGTAAGATAGAGCTAAAAAATTTAAAGCGAGGTTCCAATAAAAATGATTGAAGAGGAGGAAGTGAAAAAAGAAATAATTATAGAAAACATTTGTAAAGAGTGTTAGAAGAGCCTTACTTTTAAATCTGCTATCAAACGTCATATTTTAGAGCAGCATTCTAACAAACCCAAGCTCTATCTTAAGCATGATAAGATAGAGGGAAAATATTTCTGCCCTTACTGTAATAAGTAATACAATCATTCAAGGGATCTAAAAGTTCACCTCGAAAAACACTATGGTAAGAAGCTTGAGGTCATAGATCCTGAGATTGGTGAAGTATTTCTTTAAAAAAGAAAGCCAAGAGACCCTTTATAATTTCTGGAGCAAAGAGTTAAGAAAGAGGATAAACTCATTAAAGCAGTGAAGTACCTCCGTGCCTCTGAGATAGTAAAAATTACTCTCAAGATGCATGCTCTCAAGCTTCCAATATGGAATATAATTGGCCAAACTTTGTGCTAAGAAAGTTATCTTATTCTTGAGGATATTTTTGAGAAAAAAGTCATAACTGATTAGCAGTTTGCTTACAAGATTTATCCATTCAATTACTTTAAATGCAATGACAAGTATCAAATGGAGTTTCTCAATGAGTATCAAGCTCTTACTAAAGCAAGAGATAGACAGAGCAGATTTATAATTAAACTTGAAGCAATTCCTTGCTTAAAATCATGTAGCTTTTCGCCTACCTTTTTACTATTGACCATATTCAAGACTAAAGATGTCCAAAGTAACTACCTCTTATTCTAACAAATGTCTGCAAAGGTATTGAGGAGCTGCATACTTTAGGATACGTGCACAGACATTAAAGCCTGAAAACATTATGCTTGACTTTTCACCACTCAGACTGGTAATAATAGACTTCAATAGATCGTAGAGAGTTGAGGCTTCAGGACTGGCCAACGTTCGTGGCACTCCTGTATATTTTCCCTTGAGAGAAGACTGGAGGGATGGAGATATTGAATGGAATATATGGGCTCTAGCAGCAATAATAATAGAGTGCGATATGCAAAGAAATGACTATCATAGTTTTAGAAGAGAATTAGATTCAAAGCAAAAAAACCAGCAGTATCTAGAGCAAAATAAGATAAAAGGTAAAATGAGAGATATGGCTGAGCAAATTATCCTGAAGCCTAACAACAGAGCAGAACATACAATCGACTAGATAATTAGTTGGTTAGGACAAGTTAAGTTTTGAAAATTGCCTCATGATGCTAAGTTACTGTTTGAGTGAATATTTAAAATACAACAGCTAAAATGGACACTAATTTACATAACATTAAAACATTAAACCCCTACATATACCCTATTAAAACCCTAATAAAGTATGCACTAATAGTCTACTTTTATCAATCAAAAACTCAATCAAACTACTAAAGGGGTTTAGGGGTTTTGAATGCTTGTTCTTTCATAAAGTTTCTAAATTCCTTTCTTAAACAGAATATGTTGATACTATAAAATATATTTTATAAATCTTATATTAATTAAGAATAATTTAAAATTAAGTTTAAAAATAATACTTTAGGATTTCATTCTATTTTCCACAAGATATAAATCTTGAATAAACTTAGTATTTAATCAGTGATCTTATAAAACCTATAGCAGTAAATTAAAAATTATTTATTGCTAATTAAAATTAATTAGCCTTAATTAAAATTTTATATATTTTTAAGCTTTAAAATTTAAATGATTATATTCTATTTAAATGTATAAAGCATATGATGTTAAATGTATTATTAATATAACAATTTCGACTTATTTATTTTCAAATGTTACATTCTCATTTAAATATAAACAATAACTTTTTGGCTTTTACTTACTGCCCAACTTTGAAACTAGCTTATTTTATCTTAAACTTAATTAAATTGTTTCTACTTATCTAGAGAAAGATATTTCATATCATTTTTATCAATCTTAAAATATTGCGAAATTAATATTAATCTAGTATAATCGAAATGAGGAGATCGTTATAAAGAAATCAAAAATGCAATGAATTAAGATTATGATCATATTAGAGTATACTAATGTTTTTTCAACTGTCGATATTATGAATTAAGATTAACTATTTTAATTATCAACTCTATATTACTAATCAAACATGGAGAATTCTAATTATTTATTTTTTTCACTTTTCCTGATTAGTTTGTATTTTAGCGCAGTCTCAGCGATGTATCTGTAGTAGTCTCCAACTTTTTTCTTAAATTTTTCTTAGATATCTTCACTATATCTTCAGGGTATCTTCATTGTATCTTCCTCAAAAAAATAAAAGTCAAAAAATATTAAAATTAACAACAACAATAGCAATAGCAACAATAACAACAACAATAATAACAGTAATTAAATCAAAATCAAGCATTATTATGAGTCTGGGATTTTTTCTAAAAAATCCAAATTTTCTAAAATTGTTAGTTTAAAGACCTAGTGATGAAGATGACAATGAAGAATATGATGATGAAACTAACAAAAATTTGATGAATTTAAAATTTTGAAATTCTCTGGAATTTCAACCAGACTCATAATAATGCTTGAGGTTGATTTAATTACTGTTATTATTGCTGTTGTTATTGTTGCTATTGCTATTGTTGTTGTTAATTTTAATATTTTTTGACTTTTATTTTTTTGAGGAAGATACAATGAAGATACCCTGAAGATATAGTGAAGATATCTAAGAAACATTTAAGAAAAAAGTTGGAGACTACTACAGATACATCGCTTAGACTGCGCTAAAATACAAACAAATCAGGAAAAGTGAAAAAAATAAATAATTAGAATTCTCCATGTTTGATTAGTAATATAGAGTTGATAATTAAAATAGTTAATCTTAATTCATAATATTTACAGTTGAAAAAACATTAGTATACTCTAATATGATCATAATCTTAATTCATTGCATTTTTGATTTCTTTATAACGATCTCCTCATTTCGATTATACTAGATTAATATTATTTTGTAGAAGTAATTAATCATTTAAATCAATGATCATGTAGCTCGGAAGTTCACATCGTCGAAGAGCTAGAGATACAACCTACGCTGAACACTTTCCTCGACTCTCAAGTAATTGTCCCTGAAAATAATTCCTTGATTGTATCTATGTCTAGCCAAGTAATCGAATCTTTTATCAAATGGCATCAAGAAGCAGAAAATTTGGTTAAATTTAACATGCAACATTATTTCTGTATAAAACATCAAAGCTATTCATTAATACCGAATAAAACTTCTTTATGAAATGTAAATTCATTACTTATAAATATTAAAATAATAATATGCCTTTCTCTGAATGATTCTACAACGCCGTTATAAGCGGATTTATAATAATATGCTATTTAATATAAATCATAAATTGTTGATCAATACTTATTCTCCCTTTACTAAACCTAAAATTCAAATTTCTACCCTCTTAAACTTGCTTAATATTCCCTCTTTTAATTTTATAAATTTTCAACAATAGACTATGATGCATTAAAATCCATTGATATATCTTAATTTTCAGATTTACTATGAGCGAAATTGAGATTTTAAAAAAATTAAACAAAAATATATAAATTTAAAGAGCAATAATATCAAAAATAAGACATGTATTAAATCTAAAAAATAAAATAGGTTCATATAATGAGATGTTCATAAAGATAGAGTTTTTGGATGATTTTATTGAAGTATAATTTTTTCTGTATATTTGAAATTAACAAGCTCACAATTACAAAAACAACGCTCATAAAACCTCCAGTGCTTGATACTGCATCTAAGAATGTGGACACTTAATTTATTTGGAGAATATATGATATTTATAAATATTGCCACAATCGATAAATATATATATACATATTTAGAAAAAAATATCAAAACTCTTATCATAAATCTATGTATTAAGCTAAAATACGAATATTAAGGGGAATAAATTGATTAATCAAGATTACAGTACCCTAATTACATTAATTAAATTAAAATTAAATCCATAAATACAGCATTACTTTTTACAAAAAATGCATTTAATAAATATATAACAATTTTCTTAATTAAAATAAAAATATTGTTATTCTATAAGGCAATAAAATTTGAAGATTTTTACTTTTTATATTTTAAATAATTAATTTATTAAACATACTTTATATCACTTTTTTAAAAATGCATTTTTTGTAAAAAGTAATGCTGTATTTATGGATTTAATTTTAATTTAATTAATGTAATTAGGGTACTCTACCACAAATCAGGTTTATATATAAAAAACTGCGGTAGAGTACCTAGATTTATATATTTAATTTAATATTTAAAATTAAACATGTGTAATCTTGATTAATCAATTTATTCCCCTTAATATTCGTATTTTAGCTAATTCTTTAAGTGCTTATTTAATTATTCCATAAGCATGATAAATTAAATTCTATATTAATTTTATATTTAATATGCAATTAAATTAATAAGTTTTAAGCAAAAAAGTAAGCAAGCAATCCAAGTCTTGTTAAAATTGTAGCTACACCTCCCAAATGAGTTTAATAAATTGGAGATTTCTTATAATTCAAAGTTATTGGATGGCCAAATGCATCCTAAGATTTTATAAATTTACTTATTTTCTTATTAGCCATTTAATTTTATGATGTTTTATTAAATTACATTTGAAGATTTCTATATAGATAAATCGTGAAAAAATTAAACTACGGAATATATTTTGATTTAGTAATTAATATTATTTTCTTTCAAATTTTGTGCAGCAAGTATTAAATTTTATTTTAATATGCTGAATTTCAATATTTAATTTAAATATAATAGAATGAATTTTTTTAAAAGATATTATCAAATATTTTAATTTTGATTTTCTATAAATTTTATTTCCTTATTATTATGCAAACTATGCAAACTTTTATGATTGCTTAAAAATAATTTAGATATTATTATTCTTCATTGTTTATGTCCTGTCTATTTTATAATTCAGAGTACACAAATTTTAAATCGATAAATAGAATTTAAATTTTTAACATTCCTTGCTTGATAATGGATGCACCCAGAAAATACTGTGTTAAAATTTCTATTACTCTTCAAACTTTATATAAAATATTTTTTAGTACTTTAATATATGATAAAATATTATTAATTAAATCTCCTATATTTAATTGTTACATGAAGAAATAAATAAAAAATAACAATTAAAATAAACAACAGTTACTAACTAGAGATTTAAAAAAAATCTAAACTTAGTAATTTATGGTAAGTTTTTTACTAAAAACTCCACAATAAAACCCCATATCACCTTTATACAGTTTAATTGAATTCTATTGGCAAAAATAAATTAAATCATACATGATAATTGTTCTAAGAAGTTTAAGCAGTAATTATTTTAACAAACGAGCTTTCCAAATATTTGAAGCCAACATAAACTTAGATTCAAGAAACATTTCTCTTAATTTTACATCTATTTTAAAATAGTTCTTAAACTTTAAATTTCTTAGCGAAATGGAAAGGACCTATTAATAACCTAATAAAGTGTGAGAGCTAATTTTTAATTTTTATCAATACAATTCAAAAATATTACTTTATCATTTTCAGGATAAAAAAACTCAGACTAAAACTAGAAATAAGCATTAAATATCTATTTATTTATTTTATTGAATAAAGTTTACGATATTGTTAAAATTCTATTTAGATAAAAATTTTGCTTGGAAAATACTAAATCAAAGTGACAATTTAAATTAATTTATTTTATAATTTTTTTAAAAATAATTTACATTGCTTGTCAAATATTTAAATTCTGGAACTTATATGGTAATAAAAGAATTACTTAAAACCAATCTTTAATTTAGATATATTAGCTTTTATGATTTTAATATATCTTGGTATATTTATATTGTAATTCTAAAAATTTTAAAAATTAGTAATAATATTTTTATTGTCCCAATTTATTTCTATATACCAAAAAAAAATTAAATCTAAAAACATGAAAGAGCATAAATCATTTAATTTTATTCTATCAAAAGTATAATAAAATTATTTTAGTTAATATTTTGGAGTAGTATGTATTTTATTTAAAAAATACATTAATAATAGCATAATATAATTTTCCTTCATAACGTTATAAGAATGTGGACACTGTCCTCTTTATTGTTTATTGTTGATCAGACATTACAAACTTCATCTATTTTATAAGTTATAAACATTTATCAAATTATAATGTTATCGGGAGAGTATGACCAAAACATAAAAAAATTAAATTTCTTAAAATTTAAAGTAATATATTTAATAACTTTAAACCCTTTATTTAAATTATCGATTGGATTATGCAAATTAACAAAATTGTTTTGGTTCTTTAAAATACTTAAGATTATCCACTTTAATTTCTAAAATTGTATTTATTCTTCAAATCGCTATTAAGACTAAATTTTTATTATATTTATACTATAAGAAATATTGAAAGCTTTTATTTAAAAAATTAAAATGATGATTAAACACAAAAGATTTTGAAATTAAAATTAAAAAAATGTAATATAATAGGAAATTAACATAATTTATTAAAAATTAATAAAATTTAAATTATAATTCTTTTCTTGAAATGCATTATTTACAAAGAAAATTGTTTAATTAAGTAAATTTTATCTAAAATAGAACACCTTAATCATCAGGAATTTAATTTCTTCAATCGTAGCTAGTCTATTGCAAATCTAAAAATGTGGTGTTTTAAGTAAAAAGGGAAGATGAGATAATTGAAAATAATATGTGAAATTTAATAGAAGGATTATATTTTGTTAATTAAATGCTGTCTTTGAGATATACATTTTAAGGTATAAACTTGTAAAATTTTGAAGTGAACTATTTATCTGACATACTTTTATATACTAGATATGAAAAATATATTTTAATTATTGCTACTAAGCAATTTTATTAGACATAGAATGGAGCTCATTAAAGAGATAATTTTTGATTGGCTTATCGAAATCTTATTCATCAAAATATTCCTTCAGGATATCCGTTTCCATTTATATTGCATCTATATCTCTTGTAAATTCTTCGTCACTTTTGCACTTTTTATTCTTACCAGGATACTTTAAATCTAACACAGTTTAGTTGCATTTTTGCAAGTTAAGCATCAAGTAATCCCAAAGATTAGATTTAAAAAGATTTATTAAATAAATAAAATTGCTACACTTTTTGTTTTTTAATAAAAAACTGATAAATATTTAAAGAAACCAAAATATATTAA
Organism: Oxytricha trifallax; assembly: GCA_000711775.1. Taxonomy (NCBI): domain Eukaryota; phylum Ciliophora; class Spirotrichea; order Sporadotrichida; family Oxytrichidae; genus Oxytricha; species Oxytricha trifallax. Next base: position 53,874 of record ARYC01004813.1, read on the forward strand.
AAAATCTTCATTAAAAAATAATGACAGTAATTTAATTAAATTGTCTGATAAAACTTGAACCTAATTTATTTGTTTTAATGGGCTTTATTACGCATAAGTAGTAGCTAAGTTACCTCGAAGAAGTATTGAGAAATTTATAATTTAAAAAAAATTAATAAAATATATAAAATTTCTTTCTGGACAAAGAGCAATTTATTAATTTTCAGTGTATTGTAATTAGGAAAGAAACCCGCTTAATCTATCAGGTTCACATTCAAAACCCCAAAACCCCTTAGTGAGGTTTATAAGTGCTTTGATTTGTAGGGTATAGTTGGGGTCTTATTGGGGTTAGTAGAGAAAGTGCAGGTTTTATGTGAATTTTAAGTATATTTAATAATTATTAGGATATTTAACTCAAACAAATTTTATCTGCTTGTCTTTATTGTATCTCTTGAAACTTGCTCTCTGTAGTGGTTCAAATAAATAGTCTAAGGATTATCTTGGATATGATGGTGCTCTTACAATTATCATGTCTACAATCTGTTTAATTTCTTTGCAGATATCGTCCTGTTTTATATGCTTAATGGCTAAACTTATTGATTATTTCTCTTATTTTGTACCTTAGTAAGACATGCATTCCATGTCACTCTCTAAAATTATAGCAGCTACTGCCCATACATCCCACTAAACTGATCCATTCGTCAACTTCTCTCTTATTGGGAAGTAGCCAGGAGTGCCAAGAACCTTTGCTAAAGTTACTA
>ARYC01004814.1:0-12358 GCA_000711775.1 Oxytricha trifallax
AAATTTTTTTTGTAGCTATCGCTATGTCTTGAATGTGTCCCATTTCCTTTGTTTGTTTGATTGTATTTTTTTTATTTTTAAGATCATGACGAATAAGAGATTAATGTGAGCTTAGTATGCATTCATGCATTTTATTTGTGAAACTTAGAATTCGTCTTGTGTAAAGGGGAGTGATTCATTTAGGACTTAGTCTGTGGTGTCCCTACATTTTTAGACAAGTGTGAAGAAGCAAGTTTCTTTAATACTAACCTCGTCAATTTCTTTCTTTATGTTGAGCATTAGGTCTGTTTTATTTTTCATGACTGTTGGAAGTGAAGTCCATCTCATATTGTTCTTTTGAAGTTAAATTTTCTCAAAGTTATTTATGGATGAAGGGCAGGTTAGCGAGGTTATTATTTGTTAGCAGAGCTCGAGATTTAGAAGATAGATTTTGTCTTTACCTTTCTATTTGTTTATTACTCAGCCCCATTGTCTTCATAGAAGAGTTGGTTAGTACCTTTTGAGCAACTAAGGGTCAGTTGTTTAAACCCCTTCTTTTGTTCTCTACTCATTAAATAGGTACTAGGTATCTATTAACTTTTTAAGTTAATAATCTTTTTCTTTTTTTTTATAACTTTTTTTATCTTAATTATATTTGTATTTTAAAAATCAAATCACTTACAGCGAAGAGCTCCAAGTTTATTCAAATTAATGATATTTTAGATAAATGATAATTTTTTCCAAAAGAATTCAAGCCAACGCACTTTTTATATAAGTGACACTTTTATATCAACATCTAAAACTCAATAATTATAAATGATTTATGTTGTAAATTATTAGTATAATGTCAAATTATTAATTATGTAAGAATTTTGAGTATCATACAAAACTTATGTTATTAGTTTAAAATATTATGAAGCAGCGTGTGTTAAAAGAAGTATAAAGCAGGGAGATTCAAAGAAAATATTCCATTTTAATTTAATTATAAGTACATTAAAATTCTATTCTGTATATTTTTAACTTAATCTTAAGTTTAAGTTAAGTTAAATTATTATGCAGTTGAGCTATAGCTCCACACTCATAACAAACATTCATAAATAATGTATTTCGTTCATAATAAAAATAATTATTCCGACCACATCAAGTCTGACTGTTTGATTTCATCTTTTTATTAAGCTCTCGCTCACAGATGTTTCTCTTGGACCTCTATCGGTCCAATTTAGATATTCTATTCGTTGAGTAAATTTAATCTACTTTCATTGTTTCCTCTTTCACTATAACCGCCTCTAGATTCAAAACCCCAAAACCATTTCAGTAGTTTGATTGAGTTTTTGATTGATAAAAGTAGACTATTAGTGCATAGTTTATTAGAGTTTTAATAGGGTTTATGTAGGGGTTTAATGTTTAAATATTAGTAATGCAAGTGAGTATATGCGAGGTTTGGGGTCTGTTTATGACAGTGACTATATAGATTTATTGTTTAAGTTGCGATATGGATGTGATGAATATAGTGAATAACTCAAGCCTGTTCTAAATTATACGTCTATAGCAAGGTCCTCCATAAATCTCCAGCAACTGTGATGTCTCACTGTCTATTAGCATTGAATTTAAAAAGATAGCATCTTAATTCTAAGCCTAAGATACCCTTAAAATTTTAGCAGCATCATATTGAATATCTTATTAATGATAAGACTCTAAATACTGGGCTTAGAGGGCTGTGATGTTTCATCACAAATTTCCTGAGCTTCGCATATCTGCTTAATCGATAGCTTATATATATAAAAAGAACGGAATATATTACAAGACAGTCAATCGCATTAAGAGAGTGATTTACTTTAATGTTCCATTTTATAAGACTAATTTAAATTATATATTCGATTAAATGCAGAGGTCTTAAGAGCATAATATAAAGTTCATACACGCGGATGAGGCAGTATTTACATTCTTTATATCAAGGTCTTGGTATAAGAGGTATAGTAATATAGAAGTTTATGACTAGAAGGTTAAGGTGTAAGCTCATGCTATTCTTGTTGGAATAAGTGAAGATAGTGGCCTCGAGACTTATGTTATTCACCCTCGTTCTATAAAGACTGAATAATATATTAAATTCTTGCAATAACTGAGAGATAAGTACGCTAACTAAGAAATTATTCTATTCGTTGATAACTTGTCAGTTCATATAACTAAAGACTCAAGGAAGGAATATGAAAGGCTAAACATAACACCTGTATTTAATGTTCCTTACAGCCCTTAGTTTAATGGAATTGAATTATACTGGGGGTTATTGAAAGGCCACTACAAGAAACTTCTACTCTATCACTTAATGCACGACTTGAAAATAGATACAGTCGATTTTATAAAGAGTGCTGCTAAAAGAGTCAGCGATGATAAAGCTAAATGTGCGCAAGAGAAGGGAGATTTTGTGTTTATAAATAAGTATTAGATTTAAACGAATGAATAAGTTCTCATATTAAATTTGTCCGTAAAGGGATTTGACTTCTCTTTCTTTTCTTCCTCTTAAGGCTTGCTCGGGCTCATTTTTCTTCTCTTAGTGCTAGTCCCTGCATCTATGTTCATCTCGTCTGGCCTTTATAAATCTTTGAAGAGTCTCTTACTCAATTTATGTTTTACTTGAGACTTTCTCTCTCTGTTAATTTGCTGCGCTCTTTCATCAAGTATATAGCAGTACCAGGTTTTTCTATAAAGTTAGAAGACTAAGCTTACTTGAGATGAAAGGATGTTTTTGAAGTTCCTACAGCTAGGTATCACTTATTTTAATACCTTGCTTCTATTTTTCTTCAGGAGAGATGCTGTATCGTTTCATGTGAGCTTCTTAAATAACTTTATTTAAGTACTCAGGTTTCAGAGTTGCAAGAACACCAAAGAAGAAGTTTCTCTCTGGCAACTTATTAGAGAGCTGTAGCTTTGATGGAAGGTAGAGAGCTACTTCCGGATCACTCATAGCATCGTCATATAGGTTAGTAACTGATATTTCAGAGTAGTTAGGTATCTCTATCATCCTAATTTCATTAGACTAAAAAGCTTTTTTCTCTTCACTCAGTAAGGCTTTTAAGAATGAGATTTTAGTTCCCTCCTAAGTCGGCAAGAACAATCCAACTATAATGGATTTATTAATCTTACATAAGAACTTACCTTGCTATACCAAATATCTATAAAGGTCCTCTTTACTTTGAAATTTTCCTATTAAATCTTGAGATTAAATTCTCTTCATTGCATCATCCATTCTAAGTTTATTAAAATCTTACTACTAAATAGGGAGAACCTACTGGAGGTCAACTTGAAAAGATATGAGGAGAAGCATTGAAAAACTTGCACCAAGTTTAACAGATTGATTTCCATCTTTATCAAACTATCTCCATTAAATTGCTCCTAATAATGTTTAATTATTTTAGGAGGTCCTCCAAATTAAGTTCGAACTTTATTAAGAGTTAAATTTTAAGGTAAAAACTTAATTAGGAGTAATTTATTTTACTCATACGAAAAAAATTCTCATAAAATGTGTCAACTTACAGTCTTCTATGGTTATTTAAATTTCTTACCTCTCAGCGAAGAATATACCAGAATGTCTAATACTCTACTATAATGGTTTATCTCCGTAGATTTTATCATTATTATAATAAAATATACCAGAAAACTAAAATGAGCGCTAACCTTTTGAGAAGAGCGCATTACTTGGATCAAGTCAATAAAAGTTATCATTCCAGCAACCAAGAAAAGTAGAGACCAGAGACGCTTGTACTCAGTGGGAGCCTACTTATGACAACTTTGACAAGTCTAGCTATGAGATTTAAATATAAGTTAATTAGGAGGTTATCAAAGAAGCTGTGCAAATTGAGGAGGAGGTTAAACATCCCGCCATAGAGCATTAATAAATACCAGCCAAAGTTGACTATTAATGCAAAGAATGCAATAAAGTTTTCCTTTACAAGTCAACTTATAAGAGGCACTTGAGAGATATACACAACGATATGCCAAGATTATATCTCAAGCATTAAAAGAAAGATGGGAAGTACGTCTGTGAGTTCTGTAAGAAGCCATATTCTCATACTAGAGACCTCAAAGTGCACTTAAAGAAAAACACGATTAAAGTTTTGTTTTTTATTCATAAACCTACAGGGAGTAGATTCCTCTAAAAGAGAAGATCAAGAAACCCTTGGAGTCTCTTAGAGTTGAAGTCTAGAAGTAAGTAAAATGAAGAAATCAGTCAAGAACTTTCCAGTCTCTGAGATCAATAAAATCAAAGTTAAAATAGAGGCAATGAAGATTCCTATATTAAAAATTATTGACTTAGATTCTTGCCTAGAAAGCTACCTCACTCTTGAAGATAAAATAGAAAAGAGAGTCATTACTGATGACTAATATGCTTATAAGATATATCCTTTGAATTACTTCCTTGCTGATGACAAGTTCCAAATGGAATTTGAAAATGAGTATTATGCTCTTTAAAGGCAAAGTTAAATGAGTGCAGGCATATCATCTAGCTTGAGCTATTTTACTTGGTAAAAATCATGTAGCCTTCAGGCTCCCTTTACTTGAAATGACTTACAGAGAATTCCTATCTGACAATAGATGTCAGAGATAAATTAGCTAGATAGTATAGCAGATAGTTGAAGGGATTGAAGAGCTTCACAAGCTAGGTTATGTTCATAGAGACTTAAAGCCAGAGAATATAATGATGAACTTTCAGCCTCTTAGAATTAATATTATTGACTTCAACAGAGTTCAAAGAGTGTAAGCCTCTGCATAAGGAAATGTACACGGCACTCCTGGATATTTCCCAGAGAGAGAGAGAGGATTGGAGAGAAGGAGACACTTGATGGGATATCTGGGCTCTAGCAGTTATAGTAATAGAGGCCAAGAAACGATTTCTTTAGCTGCAGAGGTGAGAGAGATTCTAAGAAGAGAATCAAGCAATATTTAGATAAAAATCAAATAAATGGAGGTCTTAGAGAACTTGCATACTCAACTATTTTCAAGACAAGCTAATAGAATTAAAAAACTATAGAAACAATCAAACATTAACTTAGAAAGATAAAATTCAGAGAACTGCCACATGACTCTAAGCTTATGTTTGTGTGAAATATTAAAAAAACTCGCTTGTTATACTCACTTAAAATACTAATATATAAAAATTAAGCCCCTATATAAACCATATTAAAAACCTAATAAAGTATGCGTAAATAGTCTTCTTTTATCAATCAAAATCTCAATCAAACTACTGAAAGGGTTTTGGGGTTTTGATTGATAATTTCTCTAGGTGTGGGAATATCTGTTTTTTTAGTCTTTCGAGGTTAAATCTTTTTGCGTCTACATAAAGCTCTAACTGATGATTTTTTGACGTTTAGGTTGATTTTAGTAAAATCCTTAATATGGAATTAGTCAAATTCCTTTTGTTCCTCAATGTTTAGTTCGTGCAAGTATTTGTTTTTTGTTCTGGCAAAGTACAATTTAATTTGTTGGTTTGCCTGTTAGGTGATATTTTTAAGAATCCTTTCATCCATCTTGTATTTGGTATTGTCCATCACTTTAAATTAAAACTATTGTCGTATTCTATAGTTGTTAATGTCAATGTTGTTAAATTTACTGATGTTGAACTTCAGTTCTAGGTTAAATTTATCAGATGAGAGTATACTGGTCAGGCTTTTCTGATGTGGTGCGTCATCGATAAAGATGTCAGGTTTTTTCCTTGTTTTTGTGGAGGTGTCTATTTGTTCAGCATCTTCATTTTGCATGACTACATCTTCCATTATCTATGGAGGTTCGTGTTGTTTTGTGAGGTTCTATTTCACCTTAATTTGCTATATTTTCAAGAGATTTTATAGCTAAGTTTGTTACTTTGAAGGTTGATTCTTGTATTACCTAGGGGTATTTAATAGTAAAGGCTAGTTGATGAATAAGAGCCTAGAATCTTTCCTCTCTGAAATGGTATTCAAAAATTTTTTTTGTAGCTATCGCTATGTCTTGAATGTGTCCCATTTCCTTTGTTTGTTTGATTGTATTTTTTTTATTTTTAAGATCATGACGAATAAGAGATTAATGTGAGCTTAGTATGCATTCATGCATTTTATTTGTGAAACTTAGAATTCGTCTTGTGTAAAGGGGAGTGATTCATTTAGGACTTAGTCTGTGGTGTCCCTACATTTTTAGACAAGTGTGAAGAAGCAAGTTTCTTTAATACTAACCTCGTCAATTTCTTTCTTTATGTTGAGCATTAGGTCTGTTTTATTTTTCATGACTGTTGGAAGTGAAGTCCATCTCATATTGTTCTTTTGAAGTTAAATTTTCTCAAAGTTATTTATGGATGAAGGGCAGGTTAGCGAGGTTATTATTTGTTAGCAGAGCTCGAGATTTAGAAGATAGATTTTGTCTTTACCTTTCTATTTGTTTATTACTCAGCCCCATTGTCTTCATAGAAGAGTTGGTTAGTACCTTTTGAGCAACTAAGGGTCAGTTGTTTAAACCCCTTCTTTTGTTCTCTACTCATTAAATAGGTACTAGGTATCTATTAACTTTTTAAGTTAATAATCTTTTTCTTTTTTTTTATAACTTTTTTTATCTTAATTATATTTGTATTTTAAAAATCAAATCACTTACAGCGAAGAGCTCCAAGTTTATTCAAATTAATGATATTTTAGATAAATGATAATTTTTTCCAAAAGAATTCAAGCCAACGCACTTTTTATATAAGTGACACTTTTATATCAACATCTAAAACTCAATAATTATAAATGATTTATGTTGTAAATTATTAGTATAATGTCAAATTATTAATTATGTAAGAATTTTGAGTATCATACAAAACTTATGTTATTAGTTTAAAATATTATGAAGCAGCGTGTGTTAAAAGAAGTATAAAGCAGGGAGATTCAAAGAAAATATTCCATTTTAATTTAATTATAAGTACATTAAAATTCTATTCTGTATATTTTTAACTTAATCTTAAGTTTAAGTTAAGTTAAATTATTATGCAGTTGAGCTATAGCTCCACACTCATAACAAACATTCATAAATAATGTATTTCGTTCATAATAAAAATAATTATTCCGACCACATCAAGTCTGACTGTTTGATTTCATCTTTTTATTAAGCTCTCGCTCACAGATGTTTCTCTTGGACCTCTATCGGTCCAATTTAGATATTCTATTCGTTGAGTAAATTTAATCTACTTTCATTGTTTCCTCTTTCACTATAACCGCCTCTAGATTCAAAACCCCAAAACCATTTCAGTAGTTTGATTGAGTTTTTGATTGATAAAAGTAGACTATTAGTGCATAGTTTATTAGGGTTTTAGTAGGGTTTATGTAGGGGCTAAATGTTTAAAAATTAGTAATTTAAGAGAGCATATGCGAGGTTTGGGGTCAGTTTATGACAGTGACTATATAGATTTATTGCTTAAGTTGCGATATGGATGTGATGAATATAGTGAATAACTCAAGCCTGTTCTAAATTATACGTCTATAGCAAGGTCCTCCATAAATCTCCAGCAACTGTGAGGTCTCACTGTCTATTAGCATTGAATTTAAAAAGATAGCATCTTAATTCTAAGCCTAAGAGACCCTTAAAATTTTAGCAGCATCATATTGAATATCTTATTAATGATAAGACTCTTAAATACTGGGCTCATTTCTCTCTAGTCTATAGGGCTGTGATGTTTCATCGCCAATTTCTTGAGCTTCACATATCTGCTTAATCGATAGCTAAGATATATAAAAAGAACGGAATATCTTCCAAGACAGTCAATCGCATTAAATAAGAGAGTGATTGACTTAATGTTCCATTTTATAAGACTAATTTAAATTATATATTCGATTAAATGCAGAGGTCTTAAGAGCATAATATAAAGTTCATACACGCGGATGAGGCAGTATTTACATTCTTTATATCAAGGTCTTGGTATAAGAGGTATAGTAATATAGAAGTTTATGACTAGAAGGTTAAGGTGTAAGCTCATGCTATTCTTGTTGGAATAAGTGAAGATAGTGGCCTCGAGACTTATGTTATTCACCCTCGTTCTATAAAGACTGAATAATATATTAAATTTTGCAATAACTCAGAGATAAGTAAGCGGACTAAGAGATTATTCTATTCGTTGATAACTTGTCAGTTCATAAAACTAAAGACTCAAGGAAGGAATATGAAAGGCTAAATACAACACCTGTATTTAATGTTCCTTACAACCCTTAGTTCAATGGAATGAATTATATTGGGGTTATTGAAAGGTCATTATAAGAAATTGCTGCTCTATCACTTGATGCACGACTTAAAGATAGATACAGTAGATTTTATTAAGAGTGCTGCTAAGAGAGTCAGCGATGAAAAAGCTAAAGTATGCGCAAGAGAAGGGAAATTTTGTGTTTATAAATAAGTTTTAGATTTAAACGAACGAATAAGTTCACATATTAAATTTGCCCGTAAAGGGATTTGGCTTCTCTTTCTTTTCTTCCTCTTAAGGCTTGCTTGGACTCATGTTTCTTCTCTTAGTGCTAATCCCTGCATATTTGTTCATCTCGTCTCGCTTTTAGAAATCTTTGAAGAGTCTCTTACTCAATTTATGCTTTACTTGAGACTTTCTCTCTCTGTTTAATTTGCTGCGCTCTTTCATTAAGTAAATAGCAGTGCCAGGTTTTTCTATAAAGTTAGAAGACTAAGCTTACTTTAGATGATGGGATGCTTTTGAAGTTCATACAGCCAGGTATCACTTATTTTAATACCTTGCTTCTCTTTTTCTTCAGGAGAGATGCTGTAGCGTTTCTTGTGAGCTTCTTAAATAACTTCATTTAAGTACTCAGGTTTCAGAGTTGCAAGAACACCAAAGAAGAAGTTTCTCTCTGACAACTTATTAGAGAGCTGTAGCTTTGATGGAAGGTAGAGAGCTACGACCGGATCACTCATAGCATCGTCATATAGGTTTGTCACTGATATTTCAGGGTAATTAGGTATCTCTATCATCCTAATTTCATTAGACTTAAAAGTTTTTCTCTTCACTCAGTAAGGCTTTTAAGAATGAGATTTTAGTTCCCTCCTAAGTGGCAAGAAAAATCCAACTATAATGGATTTATCAATCATACTTAAGAACTTACCTTGCTATACCAAATATCTATAAAGGTCCTCTTTACTTCGAAATTTCCTATTAAATCTTGAGATTAAATTCTCTTCATTGCATCATCCATTCTAAGTTTATTAAAATCTTACTACTAAATATGGAGGACCTACTGGAGGTCAACCTTGAAAAGATATAAGGAGAAGCATTGAAAAACTGCCTTCAAGTTTCACAGATTGATTTCCATTTTTATCAATCTATCTCAATTAAATTGCTCCTTATAATGTTTAATTATTTTAGGAGGTCCTCCAAATAAAGTTCAAACTTTATCAGGAGTTAAATTCTAAGGTTAAAACTTAATTAGGAGCATATTAAATTAAAAATTGTTTAATAACTTTACCTCCAAATTAAATTCACTTGATTTGGAGGACCTCCTAGAGAAACAAAACTTCATTAGGAGTATTTTAATTTACTAATACGATTAAAATTCTCATAAAATATGTCAACTTACAGTCTTCTATGGTTATTTAAATTTCTTACCTCTCAGCAAAGAAACTACCAGAGTGTCTAATACTCTACTATAATAGTTCATCTCGGTAGATTTTATCATTATTATAATAAAATATATCAGAAAACTAAAATGAGCGCTAACCTTTTGAGAAGAGCGGCATTACTTGGATCAAGTCAATAAAAGTTATCATTCCAGCAACCAAGAAAAGTAGAGACCAGAGACGCTTGTACTCAGTGAGAACCTACTTATGACAACTTTGACCAGTCTAGCTTTGAGATTTAAATATAAGTTAAGTAGGAGGTTATCAAAGAAGCTGTGCAAATTGAGGAGGAGGTTAAACAACCCGCCATAGAGCATTATAAATACCAGCCAAAGCTGACTATTAATGCAGAGAATGCAATAAAGTTTTCCCTTACAAGTCAACTTATAAGAGACACTTGAAAGATATACACAACGATATGACAAGGTTATATCTCAAGCATCAAAAGAAAGATGGGAAGTATGTCTGTGGTTCTGTGAGAAACCATATTCTCATACTAGAGACCTCAAAGTGCACTTAAAGAAAGCACAATTAAAGTTTTGTCTTTATTCATGAACCTACAGGGAAAAGATTCCTCTAAAAGAGAAGATCAAGAAATCCAGTGGAGTCTCTTAGAGTTGAAGTCTAGAAGTAAGTAAAAATGAAGAAAGCAGTCAAGAACTTTCCAGTCTCTGAGATCAATAAAATCATGGTTAAAATAGAGGCAATGAAGATTCCCATATTAAAATTATTGACTTAGATTCTTCCCTAGAAAGCTACCTCACTCTTCAAGAAAAAAAAGAGAAGAGACTAATTACACAAGATATATCCTTTCAATTACTTCCTTGCTGATGACAAGTTCCAAATGGAATTTGCTAATGAGTATATGCTCTTTAAAAGGCAGTTAAATGAGTGCAGGCATATCATCTAGCTTGATGCTATTTTACTTGGTAAGATCATGTAGCCTTCAGGCTACCAATACTTGAAATGACTTACAGAGAATTCTTATCTGACAATAGATGTCACAGATAAATTAGCTAGATAGTATAGCAGATAGTTGAAGGGATTGAAAAGCTTCACAAGCTAGGTTATGTTCATAGAGAATTAAAGCCAGAGAACATCATGATGAACTTTCAGCCTATTAGAGTTTATATAATTGACTTCAACAGAGCTCAAAGAGTGCAAGCCTCTGCATAAGGAAATGTATACGGCACCTGGATATTTCCCAGAGAGAAAAGATTGGAGAGATGGAGACACTTAATGGGATATCTGGGCTCTAGCAGTAATAATAAAGAGCGACATGCCAAGAAACGAACACTTTAGCTGCAGGGGTGAGAGAGATTCTAAACAAAGAATCAAACAATATCTCGATAAAAATAAAATAAATGGAGGTCTCAGAGAACTTGCATACTCAACTATTATCAAGCCAAGCTAAGAGAATTAACAAACAATAGAAAAAATCAAACATCAACTTAGAAAGATAAAATTCAGAAAACTGCCACATGACTCTAAGCTTACGTTTGTATGAAATATTTTAAAAACTCGCTTGTTATACTCACTTAAAATACAAATATTTAAACATTAAACCCCTACATAAACCCTATTAAAACCCTAATAAAGTATGCACTAATAGTCTACTTTTATCAATCAACTACTGAAAGGGTTATGGGGTTTTGATTGATAAAGTAGACTATTAATGCATACTTTATTAGGGTTTTAATAGGGTTAATGTAGGGGTTTAATGTTCAAATATTAGTAATTTAAGTGAGAATATGCGAGGTTTGGGGTCAGTTTATGACAGTGACTATATAGATTTATTGCTTAAGTTGCGATATGGATGTGATGAATATAGTGAATAACTCAAGCCTGACTAAATTATACGTCTATAGCAAGGTCCTCCATAAATCTCCAGCAACTGTGAGGTCTCACTGTCTATTAGCATTGAATTTAAAAAGATAGCATCTTAATTCTAAGCCTAAGAGACCCTTAAAATTTTAGCAGCATCATATTGAATATCTTATTAATGATAAGACTCTTAAATACTGGGCTCATTTCTCTCTAGCCTAGAGGGCTGTGATGTTTCATCGCCAATTTCCTGAGCTTCACATATCTGCTTAATCGATAGCTAACATATATAAAAAGAACGGAATATCTTAAAAGACAGTCAATCGCATTAAGAGAGTGATTGACTTTAATGTTCCATTTTAAAAGACTAATTTAAAATATATATTCGATTAAATGCAGAGGTCTTAAGAGCATAATATAAAGTTCATACACGCTGATGAGGCAGTATTTACATTCAAGGTCTTGGTACAAGAGGTATAGTAATATAAAAGTTTATGACTAAAAGGTTAAGGTGTAAACTCATGCTATTCTTGGTGGAATAAGTGAAGATAGTGGCCTTGAGACTTATGTTATTCACCCTCGTTCTATAAAGACTGAATAATATATTAAGTTCTTGCGATAACTCAGAGATAAGTACGCGGACTAAGAGATTATTCTATTCGTTGATAACTTGTCAGTTCATACAACTAAAGACTCAAGGAAAGAATATGAAAGGCTAAACATAACACCTGTATTTAATGTTCCTTACAGCCCTTAGTTCAATGGAATTGAATTATATTGGAGGTTATTGAAAAGGTCATTATAAGAAATTGCTGCTCTATCACTTGATGCACGACTTGAAGATAGATACACTAGATTTTATTAAGAGTGCTGATAAGAGAGTCAGCGATGATAAAGCTAAAGTATGTGCAAGAGAAGGGAGATTTTGTGTTTATAAATAAGT